>JASANH010000944.1:0-154433 GCA_030248295.1 Mesodorylaimus sp. YZB2_4
GGGGGGAGGATAAAACTCAAACATTTCCCAGATGCCATTATAGAAAGATAGACAGCCTAAAGCTTGCCAACAAGTCTGCTAACTCTGTTTATTTCAATAATTCTCTTCCCGAAGTCATGCTGCTCATAGCCGAATTCAATCAATATGCACGATATCTTCGTCTGCAACCTCATATTTATCATTTGACTCCTCAAGGAAAACATTTTCAATCATGTCCTTCACATTTTCCACACCTGATGATACTGTGCGGTAATTCAACTTTGTCCCCGGGGCGGAGGATTTTCAAGGGGGGAGAATAAAGTTCAATCGGGGTCTAGACGGGGGAAAATAACTAGAGGGGGGGAGGATTTTCGAGGAAATACGGTATACTAGCGAAGGGGCCTGGCCATTTCTGGCTGTGAAATTAAAGGACGGAATACAGTATAAGTGATGAAAATTGGAGACCCAAACATACATAACTGATGAGAAGTTGTTTGTAAGAAATTTTTAAAAAAATTGGAAATTCTCTCCTGTGATTATCGCTATGGTCAAGTGACACAACTGGATGTTTACTGGTCCAATATGCCACCACACCATCTTTAAGTGTGGACGGATACGCAGTGCAGTCTCTTTCGTCTTTGTGGCGCTTGTTTCTATAGACAAGAGTTTTATGATGGAGTAAGTGCTTGTGTAGCCAGCATCCCTAGCGGTCGGCAGTATGTAATCGATACCTCCCCTGGCTGGGACACGTCAACCTCTCGGGTTGATGTTTTTAGGGCATATACAGTCGAGTCCGATATATCACCATCTCCGGACGGGAAGAAAATGTGACAATATCCGGACTGTGACTGAAACCGAAGTACACTCTAAAATCGCCAAAACTTTACTTTTATGTGTTTTATCGCCATTTCGTATCATTTTCATATATTCCTAGCGTGTTAAAAGACGAAACACTTTTTCAAAAGTTTTTGTAACCAAAGATATCCAAATTATGAGGAGCAGTCGGATCAAAGCTGAAGCATAAAGGTGCCATGCGCCTTCATGCAAGCGTTTTCTTGCGATAAATCCTAGTTTTTGACGATTTTGCATTTGTTTCAGACTGACAAGAGTGGAAATGTGATTTTTTTTCTCTTACTCCAATTTCTTGGCCAAGAAATTTATATGACAATAAGCGGACAAAGCAAAATTCAGCGTGATAATAGGCGAACTCAAAGTGCACACAAAGTATAGGGAAAAAATTGGGACTTTGGAAACCTGTGATAATAACTGGACTGTGACATTATCCGATGTGACTCTAAGTGGACTCGACTGTAGTCGCGAGACTAACCTGCCCTCAGTCGGAGTTTTTGTTTCAGAGACTTCGGTCTCTCACTTCTCCCGCCGCCTAGGTGCGCTGGTTACACTTGGGATAGCAGAAATGTAGTCTTCAGATGTTAGCAGATGCAAAAAGCTACAGACTTTATAACTAAATATCTTCGAATAACTTTTCGAATCAAGACATAAATTACATTTTCGAAGAGAGGAGAGCAGGTGCTGAAAAAATTAAAAACAAATTTTCCAAGCCTATGATGACCTGTTGAACCCTAAACAGCCTAAATCCCGTTGCTAACAGTCTTCGATGCTGGTGCAGCAGGACATGCGTCACTGTCACTCTTTTAGCAGTACCAATTAGAACTCAAGCCTTGATGCAGATCATCACTTTACTGTCTGCTGCTTTTCCCCCTTGAGTGGGACAAAGGGATTTCAGTCGTCGAATAACTTCCTTGATGACGCGATCGCACATCTTGAAACGAGACAATCGCAAGCAAACACCGATAGTCTGTTGATTACTTCTGCCTACATTTTTGAAGAGCACAATCAAGAAACTGAAAGAAAAGATGTTTGAAAGCATGACACCCACTCAAGACAGCATCTGCGCCCACTCTGACAGCATCTCCAGACACCCCTACCATACAGTACTATGAAGTTAAAGAAAAAATCTGCCAGGTGCAATAGCCTTCTAATCCGCGGCCCAAGCGATGGTCGGTCGTGTCATTATTCTTTCGACTCTACCCCATTGCCTTTCCAAGGCCGTCCAATGTTGGTATCACTTCTCGTTTTCCACTCTGTTGACCCCATTTTGAGCAACGGCTGTGAACACCTCTGACTGAGCAATACTTACGTCATGTTGTATCTTGCATTGACAGCAGCATAAAAGTTTCAGTTGCTGGCCTAGCGTGGCCTTCTTTCGTGCCAGCAAGATGGGATATAGGGCGCAGTAACCAATCGACAACAGGTCCATCGTGGCCTCCCATATTTGGTCTTCGGTTCTGCACGGGGTTTTATGATCGTCATCGGCGCTGTGGCTTCAGATGACACTGTCCACAATCAGATCAGCTGTAAATAGGATGATCCATATAGCTACATTTGCAGCCATCAAGGGCACTACGATCCTAGTGCGTTCATAGACTCGCTTTAGCAAAATACGAAACTCTAAATTTTGTTGGGTCCTACCAACTGCAAAATCCGTTTGCAATTTGTTACTGTATCGACGAATTTTGTACAAAGCCAATCCAACTATCAGCTGCACAGCCATTATTGATGCCATAATGCCCGATCGTGGTGACCAATTCTGGAAGGTGAACCACGCCGCGTTCGTCGTGAACTCCGAATCCAAAGACGGTCAGAGCACAGGAGAGAAGCCATGCGACACACGCTTGAAGAAGTGATACGGTCTTATCAGTCTGCTCCAAGTTTGTGCTTAGGATCGATAAGCGACGGATGTCGTGTAAGCTAATGGAAAATATGGAAAATATCAGCGTCAGAGCGGATATGGAAAATATGGTAGCTACGACTGCTGCGTCAGCCGCAAGGATCATACGCTCTTCATGTCTCACTAACTGCACTGCCATTGTAGGGATCACGATTCCTAGGGAGCTCAGCACAGCCGCTGCAAAATGCAAGACGGAGGCCAGAATATTAGCGAAGAAAATTCCAAAATACAAGGGGCGCTTGTTGTACCATAACAGGGTCCTGCGCTCCCTGTACAAGAGGACGCTGTTGCCTGCCATACTGAAGATACACACGGCCAGATTAAGTGAGATGATAATGTAGAAGATGGTGCCCCGTGCACTTAAGCACGACTCGGCTTCAGCTTCCTCATTGTCGTCTAGGTCTTTCTCCAATTGGTCATCAGCGGTGACGGCGCCGTACAAAGTGGGGACAGCTTCGGTATCGACCACGGAATAACGACCCGTGGTTCGGATGGTTTCGTCATCCTCCAGCTTGTCCTTCTTTAAAGACATCATCGAACTGGTGAATCCTGGAAATAAACGTGCGTATCGACTTGTAACAAACTGTTTTGACTTCAGGGGCCCTAAAATAAATCTTTCCTTAAACTGAGGAAACACGCCAATCAATATATTTTCAGACATCCTGAGACTATGTTCGAATTGGCTTGAAGAAGTACAAAACCTGGTTTGGACTCATGTGCATCCACAAATGCGTTTATTCGCCAAGAAACCCTTACTGTGAATGCTCATTTAGTTTACTCACTCAAATAGTCCCCCCCCCCCCGATAGTATGGGTATCTATAAGCTTCCAGAGCAAGCATCAATCATTTGGGAGAACTTCTTCGCCAAAATGTGTTGTATTTTTATTGCCCCTCCCTCAAATTAGTCCTCAAATAATTTCCTCGCCCTGGACCCTTTTAGGGTAAAAGTTTTCTTAGAATATGCCAGATAGCAGCCACCTTCTGTCTTTATTACTGACTTTTTCACTTTTCCTTCATGGAGCATACGACCTGGACGGCATGGACTGACGGCATGGAGCGGACATCGGCTGCCTAGCACCTGTATGGCTAGGAGGGAGGGGTGTGCCAATGTTTGGCAGCCAAAACTGTCACGAGAGCATTCACAGGTGAGCAATCATGGGCGCGAGCATGGTCAGCTTGGGTAAGTTTAAAACCCAACTTTCTTCGCTGACGATCAACCAAATCGAAATCGGGGCGCTACTGATAGCTACTGACGTGAGTAATACAGTAAGGGTTCACGTCAGAACCGCAACTTCGCGAAGACCAGCTTGGTAAACAGCGGCAGAGGGACGGACCTGTAATGGTAATCTCCCCTTGCGGTAGGTGCCGTACAGGGACGCAGCTGTGACAGCAATCGTTATCGGACGGCGGCCAGTGTACGAGTAGTCTGTACGAGCGAGCCGGAGCGGGTAGCATTGTACACATGCAACAGCTCGTCGGTGCTGTGAAGGCTCAAGTATTGTCCGCCGCACTGGTACCATACATTAGCCTAGGGCTGCTGATTCCCACGGGAAACAGCAAACAGTGCGCGAAGGCAAAGGTTCTAACAGAAGAGAAGACCGTCTTTCAGCAAGGCATCCAGGGTCGTTTGCGTGACTCTGAGGGCATACGCCGAGGCAGAGTCACAGGAGAAATTGATTAGACCAGCTTGTTAGCAACAAGAGGGGTCATTTTAGTTACAACATATTCAGCCGATCACCTATTCTTTACAGCAGTAGACGTATGCGAAAGTTTGTTTTTGATGCTTAGCTTCTTTTACGCTTAGTGGAAATGCATTGGACAAAATCAAGGTTGAGAAATCAGCGTTTGTAATGGAAAGAACAAGCGCCAGCGATTATAAATACTTGGCCTTACTAGTAAAAAGTATCGAGTTCAAGTTCAAATTCTAATTCAAGCTAGTCTGCGACCCAAAGGAGCAGGAGCGCACTTACTGGCGCAACCAACGAAAAATCCGACTGCAGCTGGCAAGTCTTGCGACTACCTACGCTTTAAACCTCAACCCGAGGGGTTGACGTCTCCTAGCTAGGGGATACAAATGGTTGGTTGACTTTAGGCCCGATGGGAGATTTCATGGTCAATGAAAAGGGTAGTGATTTAAAATTGAAAACTAGATTACTCTCTCCCACTCGCCACGGCCTACCCGGCACGAGGTTACACTGCGGCAGACATAACCTGGATAAGAGAGCATGAGAAAAAAGTTACGTATGCGCTAAAAGGCATGCAGTCCGTTCAGGTCAGGTGCCAGATCACCGAACGGTTGTATGCATGGAGTGCGACATGATACAAGGCATAAATTTAGCTTCTTGTGACCCGACCTTGCGTGTGGATAAATGCCTCTTGCACTGAGCGTTCCTATGTTCACTCAACATTTTTTGTCAAACAACGAATTACGTGGAAAACAGAAGCCTTCTGTTGGATATCAACAAAGTTTAAAATGCGTCTTCCTTATCGGTAGTAATGCATTATTTCTGCACCTCGAAGTTAAACCCCCCGCGATAACCTCTTATCGTGTATGACCCTTGTGGTCGAGTCGGTATGGTTTTCGACTTCCAAGCAAGTGACCGGGGTTCAAGTCTCGGTGGTTCCAAAACTTTATCGCAATAATATGCGGTTGAAATACTAAACGTAAAACTGGAAGTTGGCGAGTTGGTGGTGTAATTCTAGAATGCTCAAGTCTCGGTAAGACGGGTTCCTGACGGCGCATCTGCGACGCTCATACTTGCAGTGACTTCTGTGTATGATGGACTCCCAGCCGCTCGATCACTGGATCATACGAGATTCCGCATCCTCCCCTGAGCGGGATCGACGATGAGGACATTGCACCCCCCAAATCCTGACATGCCCAATACCAGTGCGTCTGGCCGTTCCTGGAACCCTCCATGACCACTGGATATGGCAGGGCCCGGGTAAGCCGAGAGGGAGCCCGTATCGCAAAGCGTGAGGGCGGCCCAGCGGGTCGATGATGGACCAAGGGAGTCCTGATCGTTTTGCAAGGGTTTGTGGTTCAAAATATCAGAATTTTATTCATTCTAGAGGGGGATTTCTTGTCCTCGTACAGTAGAGTTTCATATAGTATATCGTTCGCGGAATCTGTCTGTGGTGTTGAACGAGGTTATCTTTCGTGTCGAATAACTTGCTTGATTTATTTCGGTTCCCGTATTCGTATTTACTTACGCTCCCTGCGCAGTTCATATTCTTCCGTGTTTTCGCCACCAGGCCTTCCGCTTATTAAAAAAAAAATAGACAAAAATCGATCGAGCTACTCGTATTTATCAAATAGGCGCTCAACGCTAATAAAATTTTCCTTGCAAACGAGCCAAATTCGAATTTTACTTGACGAATTTGATTCGTGCCACTTTTAAAGAATTATCAAAACACAAACTCGACTTAACAGTTATCTTACAGTTATCTTACAGTTATCTTTCAGTTTACTTTACAGTTATCTTTACAAGTACATTATCTTTTCGAGCGGTTAGAATTCGTGAATTATATGCTTACCAGCCAACTTGCAGTGTAAAGGTTGAAACAAGACGAAACGAAAGTTACAAGACAAAGTCCAAGGTTTTCTTTTCTTGTGCATTTCTGAAAAGGTTCTCAGACGGATGGAAGCTTTCAGAGGCATAAGTGTTCGAATAAGCAGTACAGTGTCTGCTTCCTGCAAGTGGCAATCGTAGTAGGATCGCAGAAACCCCATCGTCCTGCACTTGAATTTGAAATTAAAATGCATATCATGCGGAGAATGTTTCACGACTGCCAGAAGAATGACAGAAGCGATACTCGCATGGGCATTCCAAACAACCAGACAGCTAAAAACACGTGCTATTTTTTACATGATGACTGCACATTCTGCATGCTAAAATTGCAGGATCATCAACAGAACCTTCGCAGGCCAGCAAACTCCCAGAATCACGTGAAAATGCAGAGCAATACCAAACAGGCTAAATCATTTCTGATGGAAATGATACCAGATGCATAAAAGCGAACCCCTCATGTGTTTATGCACTCACACAGAACAGGGTTCTTCCAGTTAAATATAATTTGTCTTCTCACGATCAAGTCAAACGCGTTGGAGGAGCAAAGTCCTCAATTACAGTAGTTGTTTCCAGAAAACTGGCTATAGAAGCATTTAGCATTATATCGAGTCCGGTCCGCCAAATGCGTTTTTGAGCTTACAATAAATAGGCTCGTTTTTCAAGCATTCTGGCATTCGATCCCGAATGCGTAATTTGAGACTTGAAAAACCGAGATAACGCTCAGTTCGAGCCAACAGGTGCCAGCTATGAAATTTGAGCTTTTTGTTGTCGTTTATCGCATTTTCACTTTCTCGGTGGTCTTTGCGCTCAGTAAAGCCAGTAGTGCTTTTACAAGCTAGCTGACCCAAAACAGTCTTCAGTTGCCCACTTTTTCTGTAAACCAGCAACTTTTTAGAACAGTTTGGTAATCTCGCGACGAGAAATCTCTCTAAATCATTAAATTTTAAAATTTTGAAAGGAAGTGGGAAATGGACGCAGAATCACACGAAAATATTCTCTCATTCTACTCAGATTTATGGGTACAACGTCTTCTGGCCATGTTCTGCATCGGTGCCTATTGCCTTCTGTATTTGGTGCTGACATGCGGGAGACGACTTCAGCGCAAGACCTATTGGCTGCAATGCCAAGTGGCCATTTGTGTCATAATTCGCAGTTTGTGCAGTTTGGTGGAAGGTCACTATTCTGAAAAATTGTACGTCATGGCGATGGATGAAAGTATTTTCGACGAGTACAATCCTAATGACACGCAAATTGAATTCGAGCATAAACACGCTGCAATAAATCAATTTATGGCCATAATCAGACTTCGTGGTATATTTCGTGATGTCTCCGATTTTTGTGTACTCAGTTGGAATACATTCACTTTTTTGACCCTTTATCAATTTTATTACGATTTGAAACGCCCCTTGACTTTGGAACGGTTTAATTTAAAAAGCGCTTTGTTCACATTCGGAATTTGGTTTTCAGCTTTTTCATTTTGCAGCGTTTTCGTTGCTGTACGCGCCAATTTAATTCCTGGCTATGCCCTTTTTTGGTATTTCGAATTGGGGGTGATGGTTGCGCTAAGTTTGATGCACATTGTGGCCATGTTCATTCTGATCAGTCTGATCAATCGATTACAACAGAATGGATTCACTGTCGATTTGTTGATGGTTGATCAGAGATTGAACCAAACGCAATATGTTTTGGACGAGTCCTGGTGTCGTGCACGCCGTCAAAATTTTTTGATGATCTATATATGTGCAGGAATGTTGACAGTATCGAATATTTTGGTGGAAATCGAATGCATCGCTTTGTTTTCCAATGGAAGTCAAAATATCATGGGTTCTTTACACGTTTGGCTAAGGCGTATAGAACGGACAATGTGGTTGATTGCAGCTGCAATGTGGCCTGTATTGTGGTTGGTGTGCGAGAATGGACTGAAAATGCATGCATTCGAATTGTTGCAGTCGATTGGGAAAAAGATGATGGAGACAGGAA
Organism: Mesodorylaimus sp. YZB2_4; assembly: GCA_030248295.1. Lineage (NCBI taxonomy): Eukaryota > Metazoa > Nematoda > Enoplea > Dorylaimida > Dorylaimidae > Mesodorylaimus > Mesodorylaimus sp. YZB2_4. Next base: position 8,284 of record JASANH010000944.1, read on the forward strand.
AAAAGAAAAAGGAGGAAACAAGCAATGTGCAAATGGGAAAAGATGAATATGAGAAAAAGGAGTCAAATATTTATATAATCTCCATGTGAGAAGTCGTCCCGATTATTTTTTAGTTAACGGGCCTTGTAAGGAATATTTTGTAAGAATCCCACCATGCATGAATTTTGTTCGAAATGTCATTTTGGTATGAACAGTACAGAACAGAATGACGTTGGAGTTTTTCATCTTGCTGCGCCATGACTAATATATATGACAGCACCATGACAACAGTACAGAACTGCTTTGAAGTAGCAGCTCTGGAGTCAAGTCAGGTGCGCTTGTAGTGATTCTGTTAGCCGTGGAACAATTACAAGTGATAGTAATAGTAATAGTAATAGTCCACATTATGTCTCGCTTAATTTTAGAAGTGAAAAATCTATCCGTCTTAGTATAACTTAGATTACGGTATTTTTGCAAATGAAATTACCAACGATGCGACTCAGCGGCTTTTTAGCCATCGTGTAGATAAATCAATGTACACGGCTAATTTAAACACTGTGAACAATACGGTGTAGTTCGTTTCGATTTCGTCGCTGTTTAAGGTCATAGGCAGAAAATAGGTGCACTATCTTTGTTGCGAAATGAGGGGTCAGTAAAAATAATTGCTGCCGCTATCGTTGTGGTCCTAACAGCTGGCTCAATTTTGTTATCTCGTTTCCCGCAGTGCCGAAACTCAAGTTTACTCAAGTGAAATACGTGCGCTCTACAGTATGACACGAAAAACGAAAAACGGAAGCGAAAACCAAGAGTGGTTCGAAAAGTGTGCAATTTGGTGAATTGGGTTTATTGACATGAATAAAAGTATATTTTTCGTAAGGGTTTCGTTAAAACTTGTTTTGTTTTGGTGCTAAGTCGCTTTGTCGGCTATTTATCAACAAAATGGACGAGAGCAGGTTGAATGTTCCTCTCGGTCATACGGAAGCTTTGTTGGCGGGCGCAATGGCTGGCTTAGCGGTCGATCTAACGCTTTATCCATTAGATACAATCAAAACTCGTCTTCAAAGTCAACAAGGATTCGTAGCTGCTGGAGGTTTTCGACAAATTTACTCCGGCGTTCCAGCCATCGCCATCGGTTCGGCCCCGAGCGCGGCATTATTTTTCGTTTCTTACGAAAACACGAAACGAGTTCTCGATAAAGTAGTGCCTCATTCTACCTTTGCTCATATGTCGGCTGCTTGCGTTGGTGAATTAGTCGCGTGCCTTATTCGAGTTCCAACTGAGGTATTTAAGCAACGTGCTCAAGCTTCGCCTAAATTGACCACTTTTCGAATCATTCATCACGCGGCTGTCAATGATGGCATCGCTGGATTTTATCGAGGTTATTGGAGTACGGTAGCTCGTGAACTTCCGTTTTCTTTTATCGAATTCCCATTGTGGGAATATTTGAAGCAAGTATGGTCTCGAGAACAAGGAAAACCAGTGACAGCTTTGCAAACGGCGGCATGCGGTTCGATCGCGGGCGCCGTGGCGGCTGGATTGACAACGCCGTTGGACTTGGCAAAAACGCGAATCATGTTATCGAGGAAAGTAACTGGAGAACGAATGACTGTCAAATCTGTTCTAACAGATATTTATCGTGTTCACGGTGCGCGAGGCTTGTTCGCTGGATTTTGGCCGAGGGTCACTTGGATGGCTTTAGGTGGTTTCGTATTTTTTGGCGCTTACGACAAAGCCGTGCGATTCGTGAATGCATTCGAACCAGTGGACACACCCGAAAGGTTACAAATATTAGCATATTCGGAGTGGTATCGGAATATGATTGTTAAAATGTACGATTTTATTCTTGAAGATCCAAAAGAAACGGAAAGGAAAGGAAAATTGACGTTTGAAGATTCGTTGAGGGAAGCGGCCGAAACTGAACAAAAGCGGCGAGCATTTATTGAAGCTTCAAAGAGAAGATTGGAAGAAAGAGGACAAATTTAAAGAATTTAGGTACTAAATTTAGGAATTTTGTTGAATTTCCTTTTTTTTCTTGAAATTTATCCAACCTTTAGAATGTTTGTTGGCAATAAAGTAGTAAAATTTTGAAATTACGATCCGGAATTCCTCTGTTATTCGACGTGCCGTCTCCGTAAAACGTATTTTCCCATAGTTGGTGTAAGGAATATGACAATAGCTGACAATGTATTTTTCAGATCGAATGTGGACAAGAATCGTGTCGCGTGTTTGTCGAAGCCAAGGTATCGTTCAGGCGACGAGGCGATCGGTGAAAAGGTAAGTCAGTGAGTTTTGACTGTTGCTGTCGGCAATAGATATGAATGATGTGTGTTGATTTGAGGGAAGGGGAGAGAAGCGATGTGTTGAAAATCAACAGGTTTTGAATCGGTCGCATTTTAATTTAATTTAATAAAAAAAAATGCCATAAACTATTCCTTAGCTTGATCAAACAAGAATGCAAGCTCAATAATAATTTTTATGACTGTTTTTGCAATGCCGAGATTTAAAATTCATACGCTCTGTTTTAGGGATTGCAGAAAAGTGCAGATCTCAACGTGTAATCTTTTGGCGTAATATCTAAACTCTGCGCTCATGGGAAGGCGTAAAATTCAGCATTGTAGTGGTTATAATATCCTTCTTGAACTTTATTGTGTCCGACCCAATGCACTATTTGTGGGTCCACAGGGTTTATACTGCAACAATGCTGGGAAACTGGGAAAACCTGGAAAAGTCAAGGAGTCCCAGAAGTGTCTGGGAAATCAGGGAAAATAAAATTTTGGAACCAATATCAGGGAAAAGTGTAAAAGGCTGCATTTATTGAGGTTAAAAATTTTGAATCTCGCCTTTTTCTGAGGATGTACGTTCCAGATTAAGTCTAGTTTTAATCAGATTGATTTGACTTTGCAGAATCTTTCGACTAAGAAAGGGTATTGAGGCTGTAAATCAGTACCTAATCAATTTTATTTTGCTCAGTTATGCTCCGACCGGTCGAACGTAATCAGGAAAAAATCGAATTTTTTGTCTGGAAAAATTAGGGAAAATCATTTTACGCGCCTTGTTTGAACCCTGGTACATTATTTTGTGACTGAGAGCTTTTTGTGACTTCAGTTACGCCCGCACACCAAAAAGAATTCTAACTAATGATGAAGCCGTCGAGTTGGAATCGACCAAACCGAAAGTCAAAGAAGTTCATTATAGTCCCAGCGATTTGATGGCTGATCGATCTTCGAGAACTGTCATAGAATCGGCGAGGTACAAGGACTCTGGCCTGAGGCATGCTTCACCATCTGAACTTGAACTCGAGCCTCTTCCTGATGCCGAGATGGTTGGAAAGAAAATAAAACGGTTGGATAAAATGGACAAAACGTCGAATATGCATTTTGTGTAAGTCGGGTAATAATGGGAAAATTTTTGAGGTTGTAGCATTTGTAACCTGCGTTTTTGAAGATTGGGAGATCGACATTCTTCCTGGGCTGGTAACAATAGGTCGGGATCTCGATCCTGATCCCGACGTTCATCAGGATTCTGGATGAATAAGGCAAAAAGCATGCTAGGCTGGAAAGTACTGTCTGCGCATTGAGCACCTCTTCGCCCAATTCTACTAGGGGTGGGAGAAAAGCTGCCAAGGCTTACGTTAAAAAAAGGTGTGTGACTGAAAAGTGAGCTTCTGGTGAAGAAAGTAGGGTCATACGAAAAAAAAGAAAAATGTAAGAAATCCTGCTCCCGACCTGGATTGTTCTGACCGCAATCCCGACCCCAACAACCCCTCTGATTGATGTTTCAGCGGCAGGTATAATCGAAAGACCTGGCTTCCTTAGTCGGAGTTTTTGTCCCACCCAGCTCAGAGTCTTGGGTCTCTCAAATCTCCCGCCTCCTGTGATGCGTGCTGGTGACACATTCAAAACTCTGAGGGCTTTTTCAGAAAGTTATCAGTCTGAAGAGAAAAGAAGAAAATTAAATGTACCTGAGGGTTTGTGCGAGGACGGAGACGCTGCAGCTAAAGGTGGAGTAGTGTAAGCTTTGAACTCTGGGGACGTGAGTTGACTGGGTTTTTGACATCCGATATGCTGAATTGCCTCATATTCCCACCTTGGTAGTGTAAACTGATGAAAGCGAGCCACTCTACGATTAGACAGATACAGGGACATTAACATTTTCAGGCAACTCATGGCCAGGATCAGGACGAAGGCGTATCGGGACAAAACGAGGCAAATTCTTTTGGAAGGCAAACGGCTTATAAGCGATGGCTTGCTAGCCGGGTGCAAATTGCATACATTGATTTATTGCGAGTAAGGAATATGTTTGGTAGATTATTGCAGCTGACGTTAGTTTTGCAACTTGCCCCATGCTTGGTAAGGGGCTGGATTTAAAAGGAAAGAGCTAATTGCGTGAGCGTGCTCGAAATTTTCCATTTTTTAAAATTTGAATGGAAAGGTTGCGAGAAATATGTCTTTCTTATTGTATTTCTCGCTACGTTTAAAAGGCCTACCTGGTTCCGCCTGAGCATCAGATAACGGAATTTAGTAGCGCTAGTTCACTGATTTCTTTCCTGGCTATTGAGTAAAAGACAGAGAGATAAAATCTTTTCCATGGTTCCCAGCCCCTGAAAAACTTTAGAAACCTCAGAAAACTCCTCAAATTTCAAAAGGTGCTACTCAAAATCCTCAAAACCTACTCAAATTACAAGAAAAATCTTGAATCTCATCAAAAATCAAAAAGTGTGATTGCTGGAGAGCTGACCGCACGAGGTACTAATGGCCCGACACTAGAAAGCAAGGCACTTTTGCTGTTTAGTCCCCAACATACTGTAGGTTAGCTGGCCCGATTAGCTTAGGCTGGCATATGACACCAGGCTTAGGCTTAGTCTGGTACATATAAGATTTAAGCTTGAGGCGACATTCGGCTTCAGCCGGCCGTATATTAGCCTTCGCCTGGGGATCTAACGGCAAAAGCGCTGAAAGCAGATAGTACCATTAAAAATAAACCAGTCAGGAGTCCAATAGCTCCACAATATCCTTCTTTTGGAAAAGCGCTGTCTTTGAAATCGAAAGCGTTTAAAAAGAACTTTTTAATTCCATTGTCAAGCAGAATTGCTGACTATTCTTGCAGTAGGTGCGCTGAGCGAGAATTTTTGTTTGGTCCATCAATCAGCCGATGAAATTAGGAATGATATGTTTCGCTGATATTTTCCAGAAAAATTTCTAAAAGTGTCAGTAGAAATTTCTGCTATGCTTATCAAAAAACTTTGCATAATTGCAACTTTTTTCAAACTTTTTTTGAACTTTGCATAATTGCAACTTTTTCCGATTGTTAGTCTTTTTGGCGTTTGGAGCGGCTGCAATCATCCGAGGTCGACTGTATAGAAGAATATGCATAAGCTCGCTAGGTACACTCTGGTCCATCGTATCATATCTCGCTAGAGGAAGCAGAAGATATTGGCTCATTATCGTTCGATGAGATGATAAGTTCAGAGGCTGGCAGCAGTAGCGATGAATAGGCAATTGCTGGGGGGGGGGAATCAGCTAAAATCGATAACAATAGCGGCACTGATTTTGTTAGCCTAGGCCCACCATGCTGGACATGTATAGAAACTGCAAACGTACTCATCAATTAAGCTTACTGTATACATATTGATTGAAAATCGGCCTAAGAACAAGATAAGAAACCTGGATGACTAAAAAGTGTGCTTTAGTGAGGAAAATAAGCTCATAGACAAAACACAGAAAAATTCAAGAAATCCTGATCCCAACCTTTTCCTGCTGATCGTGAGTTTGATGCATTCAGGGACTCGCCTTTGTTTTCTTGAGCATAATGATGGAACGGTTGGGGATGAGGGTATGGCTGTTAGTGAAAAAATATTCTGTATGAGTCAGTTTGTGAAGTATAGCAAAGTCATTTGTCAGCGTGAAAACCTCCTCAAAACTTTCCAAGCTCCCTCCTCAAACTCATCAAAACCTCGTCAAATTCTGGTCAGGAACAATGTTTTCCATGTGATACCTGGAATATGAGATGAAAATGCACAATTTTGAAGGATTAGGAACGAATGTGCATTAAAATTGATAATTTGTTTTCTTTTATTAGCCCCAAGTTGCTCGAGCATCTTCCAGTCGTCGAAGGCGAAGGTAAACGAATTTTGATCGACAGGGCTCGCATGGCCACGTGGTCACTGATGGAAGCGCCGCCAGGAATCATGGGTATGGAGTTGTGATGTTGAAAATTGGAAGTTTATTAAGTTATATTTAGAAAATATGTGACGGTTTCAGCGATCGTTGAACGACCAAGTGACGAAGATTTGGAATATCAAGAATTCAGAAATGATCGAATTCCATTGACGGTCGTCGTGGACGGTGCACGGGAACCTACAAATATGGGTATCATTATACGAACGTTGGGTGCTGCTGGATGTGAAAGAATCTTGATCACGAAGGGTATGTATCAGAAAATTACAGAATTTGATGTGTGATTATAAACGTTATCTTTCAGGGAGCTGCGATCCGTGGGAAGAGAAAGTACTGCGATCGGGAATGGGTGCACATTTTCGAGTGCCTATATTCACCAAGATCGATTGGTCGAAAATGATAAATTATGTACCAGAGAAATTCAGGGTGCGTGAGTTTATGCTGGTTTTTTGGGGGTCTTTGTTTCGCCGGGTCCTAGGAAAGGGCCGTATGGGTCGGAGCCTAGACCTTTTTAAGGCCGTGACTTCAGTCTGTGTGAGGGCTAGCGATAGGTTAGGGTCTCGATCTCAGTGGCGTCAGGATAAAGGCTACTTGTTTTCACTTATAACGGGCAGCATCTTTTAGCTAGAGTTCACTCGGTTTCTGTGATTTGATCTTACGATTAGGGGAAGGGGCAGCCATGTATTAGCATAAGAGGTTTTTTGCAGATTTTCAGCCATCCATGTGGATGGGGGTTGTCTCCCTTTCCCCTTCCCTATGTCCATACATGGTGTAAACAGCAGTGGCACTAAAAGTAAATATTGTAGGTCTTCTTGGCCGACAGCAATTCGTTCGAGGTTGTCAAAGAAGCGGCATCCTACTTCGACGATGTGAAAAATGAAGCGTATCAAATCGCATCTGGGGAAGAGAACGAAGATGATGCGGATCGATTTGGAGCGGGAGTGGAAATGGTTCGACACAGTGATGGGTCTGTGTTGCAAATAGAACCTGAATTACGTCGATCCTCGTCGAAATCGGCTTCGATACATCAGCATTTACTACCTATCTTCAAGTACTTCGAACCGTCATATTTCGGACCAGATGGCGAGCCTAGTCATTGTTTGCTGATCATCGGTGGCGAGACATCGAGTTTGAGCGCGGCGGCTTATCAGTTCGCTCATTCGCATTCGGGTTGCAAAGTGCATATTCCCATGTGCAATGGGGTTAATAGTCTGAGTGTGGGATCGGCCTTGGGCGTGGTGGCCTTCGAGATTCAACGGCAGTATCTATTGAGGGAGCCGATCATAATGCAGGCTATTGAAGGTGGTGAGAGGAGAGAGGTGATTGGCGAGGAGAAAGTGAGGGGACTTGTGACTGATGGAGAACAAAGTGGAGATTCTAAAGAGCTGATTGGCGAGGATCAGGAGGCTGTTAAGAGATAGAATTGGTGTGTGGAATGTTGCAAGTAAATTCCTTTCACATATGGCGGGGTTTGGTGTTGAATGGTAGTTGCCATCTTTATCTTGGATTGGTGTTTGTGATTGGTGTTTTAGATGTGTGTTTAGGATGGCGGAGGATGGACGATCAGTTGCTGGAGGCGATCACTCGGATGATGGAGGATCGACCCCAGCCAAGATCATGCGTTTGGATAGAGCAGTGGTCAAGAATGATGCCCAACCTGTTCAACAAATGACGGAGACTCGACTGCTTGATCTGTTATCCACAGCCAAGCCGATCCAATCCGATGAATTGGAACGATCAGATCTGCCGTTATCGGATTTCCTATCGATTGAAATCGATGATCCGCGATCGATTGGTCAATCTTTACTGTGGTTGGATCAAAATGGGTACGGATGGGCCATGTGGAAGCATTTGAAAAGAGCGAGGCGATGGGCGATGAATGAAGAGATGGAGAAGGAGAGTGCACAAGTTTTGATCACTACGATGGAATATTATCAGAAATTATCAAGTGATCAGCGATCGATTTTGGACGATTGGATAACGAAAACTGGTATTCTCAAGACGGTACAAGCAACGTCGAAACCGCCTTTGACTCGTGTCCAGTACGAATTCTCGCAAAGATATTGGCCGAGTGTGTTCCACGAAGACGGACAATCGAAACTGTTATCGAATTGGCCGCGATCATTGAAAATAGAAGAGCAACGATCGATCGTGGCCAATATGAGAAAGGCTATCGATATAGCGAAAGTGGGGATTGGGAAACTAAGAAAGTGGAATGATGGAAATGTGGATTCGGATTGCGGGTGTTCCAAATCGGTTATTTCTGGCTGCGTAATTATCGATCCAGTATCGAATTCTGAGATCGCCATGGCGAGTAGTGCGTTATTACATTCGATGAAGAATCCGCTTTTGCACGGGGTCATATGTGCTGTGGATTTAGTGGCTAGGAGTCAGGGCGGCGGGGCGTATGATTTCGGAGAGAAAGGACGGGATTGTGGATTTCGGTGGTGGCTCTACGAGGATGGCAGGGAGAACAGCGAATATCTGTGCACTGGATACGACTGCTATCTGACTGAGGAGCCGTGCACGATGTGTGCCATGGCTCTGCTGCATTCGAGGATTCGTCGAGTATATTTTGGGCAAAGGGCAACTGATGGGGCGTTGGCGAGTAAACTGAAATTGCATTGCTTGAATGGGATCAATCATCGATTCGAAGTGTATGGCGGGGTGTTGGAAATGGAGTGCGCTTCATTGGGGGAAGAAGAAGGAACTCTGTCAGGTGATTTATCAATCGGGATTTGATCAATCGATAAGAATGGGTGATGATGCTGGTAAGTGTTATTTTCTACTTTCTACAAAAAGTTGATTGGGCTTTGGTGGACTATGAACGTTCCTGGTTTACCTCATCGTCCCTGACGAGTGAGATAGTGAAAATCGTTTCTATACTCTAAGAACTGGTCCGCCTCTCTAATGGAGGGGGGATGGAGTGGCTGGTTTTGATGGCAAAGATTAATGACTGGCTTTCTAAGTAGTCAGAATTGCCCTTGACCGACTTTTCCACCGACCAATCATAACATCATTCCCCCACCATCGCGTAGGTGCGCTGCTGCTCACGAAGTGCTCCATACGAAAATGATAGGTGGGATTAATTGTGAAGAGTCTGTAGACTATTGAATCTGATTTTGACAAGCCGTAGGTTATCCTTGGCCAGTCAGGGCCAAGGAGGATTTTTGGCGAAGGTATATACGTATACCCTGCCCCTCACTTATAAGAATGCGCGTTGTGATTCAAGGTTAGAGCTGTTTGACCGTGATCAGCTGGTAGGAAGTGCTCCCTATTTTCAGGATGCCGACTGCGCTTCGTCGTTCCGTGCCAATGTAAGCAGAAGAAAGGAGACGGTAAGTAACGAGAAGTGGTGTGAACGAGGGCGAAACGTAGGGCATTTTTGCTGTTTGGTCCCCAACATGGGTTAGCCAAGGCTGGTATTAGACTTAGGCTTAGGCTTAGGCTGGCATATGACTTGGGCTTAGACTCGTACCAGGCTTAGGCTTATGCTTAGTCTGGTATATAGGAATTAAGCTTAGGCTGATATTAGCCTCCAGCCAGCCTTTGCCTGGGGACCAAACGGCGAAAGCGCCAAACGTAGTTACTGTAGCTCGTGATGATCTATGGAGCTTTAGGACACCTCTGATAACAATTGCAGATAATTAGCCACTGATAATTGTTTTGATCGCTTAGTGTGGGTTGTCCTTGCGTTTGCTAATTGCTTTCAGTTTAGGTGCGAATATTATGGATTCAAACATCTGAAATGGCGATGCTTTTTGTTTTTGGCATTTGCAAGACTTCAAAAATTTTTTATGGATTTTAAGTGGGCAGTGGAAATTCTGAACGAAGATGGTGACGGCTGTTTCGTATGAGGTAAATGAATGGAGAAATTGATATTTGGGAATGTGGGAAGGAGGATGATGAGAGATTATTGTCAGCCTTAGGACACCTCTGATATTCAGTGATGTTTCAAATAGCGTTCTGACTAGGATTGACTTTAGTCGGTGTGTGTTTTCTGTGTGTGCCCTCTATTGGTACGACTTACTTTGCAGTGGAAGCTGTTACCTGGCGATCATTATGAGAGGCGATATTGGTATCCTCGAATGCCAGTATCGTTTGTCGCGGTCATATGATCATAACCTGGGACATGTAAGTAATTCAAGTGCGCTTTGTGTATGTTTGAAGTGAGCGTATGATGACAGACATACTTAGGACACCTTCTGATGTTTACTGATCGATGCTAAGTATTCTGACGGGCATTGATTGAGCTGGGGTTAGTTTTGCACAAACTTCGAATCACGCCTGCTTGAATTTATTTTTAGGGCCAATGCCGGTCAGATTGACAGCAAATCGCAGTCGTGAAGATTTGAATGGTGGTTTGGTTTAATGTAAGTTGGTTTTTTTGTTCTGCTGATTTTTGCTTGCATATGATGACTAGTTTTAACCGTCTGACTAAACCGTCTGAAGTGAAATAACTTTCTGATAATAATCACTCATTGGAAATGTCAGAAAAGTTTGACGTGAGGCTGCATGACCTTTTGTTTGTAGAGATGCATGGGAAGAGTCAATGTGAGAAAGAATGTCTGGAATGGTATGTTATCGGTGTATTACTGCGTAGGATTGTTGTGGTTTTATGATGATCATATATTCCTCGTACTGACTATTCAGTTTGAATGCATTTTTTCACTGAAACTCGATGAACTGACTTAGTTGAAGCTTTTGAAGCCAGGATCTAGTTGTTTTTTTTGTAGGATCGGCTGGGTCAAGACTGTTGGTTGGCGCTGTAACCTGCATTTTATGGTAAACAAACAGTCTTTTTGTGATGCATGTAGACTGACTTGGAGTATGTGATGAACATACAGCTTTAGGACACCACTGATAGTGTATCGCTTGAAGATAGGAGCTGCTGATTGATGTGGTTGGTAAATGGAATGAGGAAGCAAAAAACGTTTTTCATACCTTGTTTTTTAGATGTGATTCGGCGAGACCTCTTGCGATCGGAATGGCGCTGATAGACTGCTTTGTGGTAAGTGTTGGCGGACTGATGTCATAGAAAGAGAAGCGGTATTGATCAGCATGATGAAAGATATGTGTCAGCCTTAGGACACCTCTGATAATTAGGTGACGAGCTAATCAGTATTCTGAAAGGAAATGATAGATGTCTCTGAGGTACTTGGGTCTGTCACAATTTCCAGTAAGTACAGTACGCCTACTTGCAGGCGCCAGAAGAGTACAGAAGTGACATCGAACGTGATCGTTAGGCTTTGTCGAGGCATGGTGGCAACGGGAAATCTGAAACATTTGGGTAAGTGAGCATTAATCTCATGAGTTCCTTAGTATGAAAAATGTGGTGGCACCAAGAAGACCTCACAGTTAGTTCATAGTCTATTGTCATTTGGCAATTTACTTTACACTTAGCTGCGAATGGGCTTTTGAGAGTGTACAGACAACAAAAACCTTGTCGGACCTGATTCTTTTGGTTGATTATGAAGAATGTTCTGATCGTTGTTCTGTGTGAAAAGAATCTTTTCTTTGGTTTCAGCAACTCACTGCATTATCTTGTTTCAGGCTTACCACTGTGACAATCTGGGTAACCTAAGGTAAATATGTGGTTTTCTCTATGGTCTGACAGTATGCTGCACCTTAGTGATGACTAGTTTTAACCGTCTGACTAAAACGTCTGAAGTGAACAACTTTCTGAAAAGAGATTATCTGCTGAGAAGTGCAAAATATTTTTGTGGTGTTGGTAAGGTCTGGTTTTGGTTTTTAGGAGCGCTTCTCAGCCAATGTCGTTTGGTTAGAGTCATGGAGAATATGGGTGAGTTATGGACTTTGTGAAATTGAGGAATTTATAGTTGTGTGATGACAGACATACTTAGGACACCTTCTGAGGTCACTTGATCGAGATCAAGTATTCTGATAATATGCAACCAGTCTAACAAAGTTTTTGGTCGACGATTGAAGTTACAATGTTTCTGTTTTTTAGGGCCTTTGATTGGTAGGAAAACTGGAAAATAAGTAAGGATGTGTTTATTAAATTGTTTATTTTGAGGAGGAAAATGATGATCTATAGAGCCTAAGGACACCTCTGAGAAAAAGTGAAGTGATAAAGCCTCTGAATCTTACAGAAGTTGTAAGAATATAGGAACAGGTGTTGTGGCAACGTGTAAATATAGTTTTTTTTCAGAAGCTGATTGCGACTGCAACTGTGTGCTTGGTGCCTGATGGAGGCTCGCTGGATGGAGGTATGCGGAGGTGGTAATGTTACTATAGTTTTGGGGACATTTGAATGATGATTGTTATACTTAGGACACCTTCTGATATGTTTTGATGGATTACAAGTATTCTGACGCCTGGTCTCAGGGCTTGTGATGAGTAGGGTTTTGAAACCTTTCTATGCTATTTTTTGCTGCTTTTTAGATTTGAAGCTCGTGAAATCGATGAATTTGTGACGAAGTACAGGGTAAGCTGAGATTTTGGTCGGAGTTTGTGTGTTGTACTAATACTGATTGCTGTATTCCTCGTACTGACTGCGTGCAGTAGTTTGAATGCAATAGATTTCTGAAGTCTTGTTGTTCATGGCCATGTTTACAAAAGCAAGGAAAGCTGGCTTTTTCAGGATAATAGCGACGCAATGCGATCAGTCAGCTCAATCTGCATTTTAGTTCTGCGAAGTAAGCGTGAGATTACTTATTTCAGTGTTGATTAATTTTTCAACTTTGTTGCTGCACTGTAGGTGTTGGCAATTTTGGCGTTCCAAATGATGACATGTCCCAACGTTGCTGCTGTGGTGAACTTGCAGTAAAAATGGATTTTGATGAAGTCTGAGAAAGATATCGAAAAGGTTAGTGAATATCTTCTCTAAAAAGTCCTAAAGATGATAAAATTTTTTGTGTGCTAAACGCAATAACGTTATTCCTCCTCGTACTGACTCTAACAGCATGAATGCATAGATTATCTGAAACTTGCCTTTTTTGTGCTTAAGTTATGCTTGTAAGCTTTGGAGTGATTGGCTTACTTTTTTCAGGACGATTGGTAGAGTTGTTGATCGCACTCTTTCCAGTCATGTAAGTTTTTTGTATAGTTTCGCTGGGCTTTTTGATTATTACAAATGATGAGTTAGTTGCTCGAACTGTTCGAGATTCGTCTGTGACAAGAGAAACCTTGCTGACAATGAAAAATGCATGGCGTTGCATAATTTGCTTGTGGCGGATAGAAAAATCTAGTATTTTGTTTAGGTGTGGATCGATTCGTAAAAGATTGGATATAACGAAAAACGGATCATGGCATCGTTTGTTCATTTACTGCTCTTCCGGAGGTAAGAGGAAATTGCTAGACGGGGTTTCTGATAACTTACCATGCTTACATTACGCCTTCCTAGTCGTGTATGCCTGGGGCTTACGCGACTAGGGAGGCGTCTACTGGAGGAACCGTTTTTTAAGGGACTTATCTTCAGTACTCTCATGCGTACACGCGTGCCTGTGAGCTTTATAAAACACTCTGCAGTCCTTCCGTACCTAGATTTTGACTGATCTTACTGTCGTTGGCGAGTTATATCAACGTCGCAGCCCAAGCATTTCACACGTCTTGGCTGCTACTGCTATTCTCTCCAGCATCTAAGTCTTTGCAGCGTAGATTCAGGCAGTGCAGCCTAGGTAAGATGTAAGAGGGAAGGAGAGGATGCGGCTGGCTGAATGACGCTGGCTTAGCAAGCGAGTCTTATCTGCTATGGGAGATCGATAACCCTATCCCACTCGCACTCATCTTCGCCACTGACGAGGCCTAGAGAAGTATAGAGATAAGCCTTTGTCTCCACGCCCAACCAATCAGAATTTTAATGGTACGTTTTGACAGGTAAGCGCAATAAAATTGCAGGGCCTGCTGGAACTGTCTTAAAATGAAGGCAGCAGTCAAGTCGCAAGAGTTCAATAGCCAGTGTCTTTTGGGGTATTTATGCTTGGGTTCTGATTCTAGAAATCAAGAATCGAGCAAGAAACTTAGACCATATACATCGGCCGTGAGCAGAAGCTAGGAGAATGACATCTGATTAGCAAGCCCTATATTTGTTCTGTCTTGCGCGGGTTATTTTACTGTATGCTCGTGTGATGTCGTACTAATCGTAAGAGGTACTCTGACTGTGGTAGCAATGGCCGTCTGGGACCATTTGTCGCAGAATACGAAATGCATCATTTAGGATCGCCGACTTGGTTTTCTAGAAACTTGAACAAGCTTGTGCATAGCGGAAACTAAGCTCTTGAGATCGAATCAAATCCGCACGAATAAGTGTTCCGCAATTGAATGTCGGAGACCGACATTCTTATTGGTTGGCAAAAGAGTGCCAGATTCAACCCTTCTCCGGTATGGACGCGTTTTCCCAATTATTAATGTGAGGTTTCGCTTTATTTGCATCAAGAGGCTTTCAATGGATATCTTGTGGAGATTTGCCAGTACAAAGACGCTTAATTTTCATTGCATTTTGTGCAGTTTGCTAGCATAGACTGTCCAAAGGGGCGATAGCTATCTCTTGATGTCTGTATTATTATGAGTGTAATTCAAACGAACTATTCTGCGAAACGTTAGGGCGTGATCCTTCAGTGCACCGTACTGGTATAGCGAGCAAAAGCAGTAACTTCGTTTTCCTAACACAGCAAACATGCACGTAATGTATACATAAGGTGTGCCTATTAAAGTGCTGTCCCGAGTGGGGCGACCAATGATGAATTGGCATTCGGTTGACTATCCATTGGAGACACTGTCGCCTTGTAGCAGCGGAAGTTACTTGCGTGGTGTGGAATTGGCGACAATAGACGAAACTATTGTATCTGGCCATAAGCACAGAATCAAACACGGGTGAACCGCTCGCACGGGCTGCCAACAGATGTTATAACTGACCTCCAGCTCTCTTCCCGTTCGTACTCTCACGATCAGGGCACATCATATCACAAAGGGAGCAGGTTTCAGGCGACGGAACTACTCCAGAATCTCTTCAGAATAATGCACTCGAGAATAACCCTTCTCGACAGACACAGCATTCTCCAGTAGTCACAAGTAGGGAACTGAATGCTGGCGTTTTGTCAGCAGTGTCGAAGACAGCATAACTACAGTGCTGTCAGCGAGTCATGACAAATTCAAACGCTGACCAAATCGTAACAGTGCGATTAAAATATTCGTTTCCATCAAACCCGCAACAGCAAAAGCTCAACATCAAAAATTAAAATTACTGGTTACACCACGCTTGGCTTCATTACTTTGCCCAGGTGATTGCCAACCATCCAGCTCTGATTCGGACTTGAAGCACTTGCAAAGCCGAGGGACAGGCAGCACACTAAAAAAGCTGGCCTCATCTGCTTGCTGACTGCAATCGCATTTTCTATGTGGCGTTTGGTGCCAGACAGATTTGTCATATGGCCAGAATCAAGTAAGTTCTTTCGGCCACAGCTTACCTTCTTTGCTCATCATCAACTGTTATTTTCAATAGCTTTTTAGTGCGTCGGCGCAACGCGATCACCAAAAGAACATTGAGAACCATCAGCATAATCAACAGCAAACACTCTCGAAGCCGACCGCAAATAACCAATGGCTTGTCCCCAAACAGTGAAAAGTACGCCAGTATATGTGGGCAGGATCATAAACATTCCTTCCCCGTCGCTTGTCTCGTTCGTTGCACTGTCGAAGCTTGATTTAGGGTACACTTCGAACACCCATCCGTCCCACGTTCAAAAATATTGACAAAGCTGGGCTAGTCACCGCGGCTGATATGTGATGCAACTTGGCATTTATTTTTGCATGATAAATATGGCACCGACAGGTATGGCGATGTGGGCGGTAAAATACTGCAAAATATAACTTTTCATAAAAGCACCATCGCTGATAAATCCACTGCAGTCATAAGCGACTATGAAAAGCATTTCTGTGAAAATTTCGCGAATTTTACTGGCTGTCAAATAAATTTGATAAATATAAGCGAACTCTTTTTTGGATTGCCTGTAAAAGCTCATAAACAAAATTATGTGCCCGATCAATCCCAGTGAAAAAGGAATGGGGGAAAAAGTCATGTCGATGATAAATCTGAAATAGTTATTTACCACTTGAATAGATTCGTAATGGTCGCACTGATAAGACATGATCCCTATTTTTGATATTATATCGCAGAATTTTTCGATTTTTTTTCTGTGTCAGTCACATCCAGTCTATGTGAATACCTGCTCGAATAGTGACTGTTGCTGTCTGTGCTGTGACAGATAATTGAGAAAGCAATGGGTTCGGTTTACACAGTGCATTTGAACGCCAGGCAGAAAGGTCAGAAAATGGCGTGCCAGCTGCTTGAAAACGTCGAAAAGGTGGCTGTTCTCTCTCAAAGGGCCGTCATCAATGATGGTGATCATTATGGCTATACCGTCATCAATCCATCCTGAGTAATTAAAAACTCCGCTGTGGGAAGTTTTGGGTGTTTGCTGGCTTGCGCAGTTTCTGCGGATGATCCTGCAATTTTAGCATGCAGAATGTGCAGTCATCAGGGGAAAAATAGCACGTGTTTTTAGCTGTCTGGTTGTTTGCAATGCCCGTAAATATCGCTTCTGACATTCTTCAGGCAGTCGAGAAACATTCTCCGCATGATATGCAGTTTACTTTCAAATTGAAGTGTATGACATGGGGTTTCTGTGATCCTACTACGATTGCCACTTGCAGGAAGCAGACACTGTACTGCTTATTTGAACACTTATGCCTCTCAAAGCTTCCATCCGCCTGAGAAACTTTTCAGAAATGCACAAGAAAAGAAAACCTTGGACTTTGTCTTGTAACTTTCGTTTCGTCTTGTTTCAACCTTTACACTGCAAGGAGGCTGGTCGGCATATAATTCACGAATTCTAACCGCTCGAAAAGATAATGTACTTGTAACTGTAAAGTCGAGTTTGTGTTTTGATAATTCTTTAAAAGTGGCACGAATCAAATTCGTCAAGTAAAATTCGAATTTGGCTCGTTTGCAAGGAAAATTTTATTAGCGTTGAGCGCCTATTTGATAAATACGAGTAGCTCGATCGATTTTTGTCTATTCTTTTTTTTATAAGCGGAAGGCCTGGTGGCGAAAACACGGAAGAATATGAACTGCGCAGGGAGCGTAAGTAAATACGAATACGGGAACCGAAATAAATCAAGCAAGTTATTCGACACGAAAGATAACCTCGTTCGACACCACAGACAGATTCCGCGAATGATATACTATATGAAACTCTACTGTACGAGGACAAGAAATCCCCCTCTAGAATGAATAAAATTCTGATATTTTGAACCACAAACCCTTGCAAAACGATCAGGACTCCCTTGGTCCATCATCGACCCGCTGGGCCGCCCTCACGCTTTGCGATACGGGCTCCCTCTCGGCTTACCCGGGCCCTGCCATATCCAGTGGTCATGGAGGGTTCCAGGAACGGCCAGACGCACTGGTAGTGGGCATGTCAGGATTTGGGGGCTGCAATGTCCTCATCGTCGATCCCGCTCAGGGGAGGATGCGGAATCTCGTATGACCCAGTGATCGAGCGGCTGGGAGTCCATCATACACAGAAGTCACTGCAAGTATGAGCGTCGCAGATGCGCCGTCAGGAACCCGTCTTACCGAGACTTGAGCATTCTGGAATTTCACCACTAACTCGCCAACTTCCAGTTTCACTTTCAGTATTTTAACCGCATATTATTGCGATAAAGTTTTGGAACCACCGAGACTTGAACCCCGGTCACTCTCTTGGAAGTCGAAAATCATACCGATTCGACCACAAGGGTCATACAAATTAGTAGGTTATCGCGGGGGGTTTAAGTTCGAGGTGCAGACCTAAT
This sequence comes from Mesodorylaimus sp. YZB2_4, assembly GCA_030248295.1. Lineage (NCBI taxonomy): Eukaryota > Metazoa > Nematoda > Enoplea > Dorylaimida > Dorylaimidae > Mesodorylaimus > Mesodorylaimus sp. YZB2_4. The sequence goes on from JASANH010000944.1 coordinate 26,256, forward strand.
GCATGGGGCCGGATTAGTTCCCTCATTGTTTAGCATACGATCCAACAATATGGGTTAGGCATTGTCCGGTGGCTGTGTTTGCTATAATTTGCAAATAGCTATATTTTCTTCGGTGGCCAAGCACTTTAAAATAAGAGCAACTCCAAGGGCAGCGAACACTAGGGTTGCATACTCAATATACACTGGGGTGAAAAAGCAGTGCGTTTTGGCACACGCTTGGTTTCTGTCGGTTGGACACTGTCAATGTTTTCACGCTTTCACGCTGACCCCAACTTCCCGTCCACCAAGTTTTGTTTCGAGAATAGCACAATTCCGTTAGGCCTTTCTCCAGTCACCTCACTGGAATATTAGGGTGAGCTCGCGCGGAATTATCACGCACACCTCGGATCGGATCGGATCGGAAATTTAGGGATGACCTCAATGGGTTTTTCCAGTCAGCTCACTGTTTTCCAGCCAACTCCTGTTTTCCAGCCAGCGTCGAGAATACGGCCTCAGAGGCCGTATTCTCGACGCGTTTTCCTATGAGATCTTCCGCTCACCGAGCACTTTTCCATCGAGCTGACTGGGATAGCTATTCTCAAATGTATTACTGTCACTGTCTTGTCACCGAGTCTAATTTTGCAGTCACTGAGCAAAGTTGGGTACAAAATCGTATTTTCAAAAAAATGTTCGTGGGAAAAGTTCGTCGAGATAACCGGGTGAATGGGAAAAAATCGAGGGTCAAGACCGCCTCGAAACCTTTTCCAGCGAGGTCTAATGCAATAATTTCAAGCTTATGATACACATCCGTCATTGTCAAAGGCTCTAAACTTCATGACTATCGTTGTTGGATTGCCAGGTTCTTCTGACGAAGCATTTGTGATGGGTCAAGGAGATTTGTGGGTACCATGGAGGGTGACTATCGACTATGGCATGCTATGCTGGGTAACTTGTCCAAAGACTAAAACATGCGAGAATTTCCAAGAGATAATGAGTCCGTGGAAATAATGATAGATAGCAGCTGATATGATGCATGTCATAAGCTGATGTCGCGCTGCACTTGCTGATTAACGGGACGTTTGGGATCACAGTTTATCAGGGCATACAATCTGACTGGTTTCAATTAAGCGAAGCAGATCCGAACCCTCCCTGCATAAAACTTTGCTGAAGAGTGAGGCAAGTAATCTAATGCTTCTATCAGCTTGTTTCTATACATACTCGTATATATGGTCCCTTTGTAGAATCAACTTCATTCTGGCCCAAACTGGGATACCGAACAAGCGCTACGTCATCATGCTCTGAGCTTTTAGTCCGCCGTGGGGCAGGGCCAGCTTTTTTGCTTTTGTCTTCATTTTGTACAGCCCTCTGTGTCTTGTGGATTTAAGTTCATATTCCTTGTGTCTTCTCCAAGGGTGCCCAGTAAACATTTCTTATGTTCTGCTGGAATGTGTCTGGACTTACAATAGTTGAATGGTTGGTTTACTGTATATCCACAAAAGCATTCATGCCTTTTTACGTTTACCATTGTGCTGTGCCTTCTGAGTGGACCTCTAAAGCTGGAAGTATAGTTCGATCCGATGCGTCAAATAAGCCTGCTATGCGACGTTCTAGACACCTTTTTACGTTATTTGTTTACTCAAAAGTGTCGCATCGCACGCTTATTTGACGCATCGCATCGAACTCTACTTTGGCCTTAAGCCTTCTGGTACAGTAAAATTACATAAAAATATAATAAGCATTTGACTTGCAAGTGTGGCATAAAATTTCCCATGCATCATTCTTCTTAAATGAGTCTTTTGCCATTTTGAGCAAACGCGTCATGGTTAGTATGTACAGTAGAAGACATGGAGGAATCGTTCGTTTTGAATACCGCATTCGACGAATTCATCCAGAAGCTGCCTCATGAGCATTGGCAGCTAGCATAAAAAGATCCTTAGCCAACAAGAAAACCAAAACAGCTTGTCAGAATCGTGGTTTGCTTGTACTACACAGACAAAAACAATGTTGTTTTTTTGTGCTCAACACTTACAGAGCCTTAGTTTTGCTTTCCTTGCGGTAACCTGTTTTTATAATGCTTGTCTTATCTTCTACACAATCGCATATTTTTTCTGGTAAGTTCATTTGCTTGTGCGATCAAAAAACGTTTTTGGAATGAAGCAATTTTCTAACCGGTGATTGTTCTGGGCAATGTTCCGTTGAAAAGTCTGCATGCAGCCCAGAATGGGGACATATCGCGTAACCCTGCCAATGCATCGGTGTCCATGTCAAAAGGACTCGCTTGCACCTTAGCGAATTCCTGTAGAATTGGCCAGCTGCCACAGCATTACACCTTGCTTCGGCTTACTTTCTCTGTACTTCATTTTGACTCATCGTCGTCAGTGCAGTTCTATTTCAGATAACCCTTTGGGTTCGGGTCGCCGGGTCGTTTTTCTATTCCTATACGAATGTTTATGTTACAAGAGATCCGGCCGGTTTCAGGAAGATGTTCGTTTCGGGATGGGGAGTGGAAACGTTTTTGCACATTTTCACGACCTTAGCTTGAAAACTTCTCAACGGCTCGTCTCTGTTGGCCTTGAGGCATTGAAACAGCGGCTTTGAGGCTTCTTGAGCAACTGGCTGTGCGAAATGGCGTCAAGATGGCGCGTTGAGTGCGCATATTCAGATCTGGTGGCTCGTTCGAGTCAGGAATCATCTCTTCACCGAGTTACGTATTTCTTAACACTCTCTTCATCGCCGCTGGGCATAAGCGCTTTTTGAGAAGCCTGCTATATGTTCACTTCCGCTCGTAAAGCTGCTCTGTTGGAGGGCGGTAGGGGACGGAGTTAGTCCAGGCCAGAAACAAGAACCTAGCCGATCTCTCTCCCGGACGAGGGGAGAATGAGAAGCTTGGGCTCTTTTAGTTAGCAGCTGTTGGGAGGCAGAAGCTTCGCGGGGTGCTTCGACGAGCTGAACGAAATTCTAACCTCTTGGCTACGAGCGACCACGGGGGTGCAGTCGCATCAGGGACGAAGTGGTAGCGGGAGTAGCCGTAAGACTGGGTCGTCATAGAAAAATATGGAACGTCGGTACAGAGAATCGGAGAAGAAAATTCATAGGTCGCCCTACGTCGATCCGGGCGAGTCGGCCGTCGACTTGCCGCAGGACATTATACGTCAAGGTGGCGATCTGATTCTTCTGAAACGTCCCATAACTTGGACTATCCCTCCTGAGCATCCTAGCTCCAACTACGCCAGGTCTGGTTCCGCTGCTGGTGATTACGGTTTGGGTGGTGGACGAGGGAGCGGCATCAACTCCAACGATTATGGCAGTTTAGGCGGTGGTAGCGGCTCCAAATATGGATATGGTGGTTCTGGAGGAGCTGGCGGTTATGGAAGCGGTGCGGGTGGCATTGGAGGTGCGGGAGGCGGTGCTGGCGGTTATCACGGCAGTGGTGGAGGCGGGGGTGCCTTCGGCGCCAGGGGCGGAGTTGGTGGAGGTTATCAAAGCGGTGCCAGTTTAGGAAGTCCCTATTCTCGAGGTGGACTCTCATCAGAAGGAGGATATTACTCGGGCGTCAACAGCGCTGCCACTGCATATTCGAACAACAACGATTACGCGGCTCCATCTCGTAACCAACGGGGCTATCCAGTCTCGATCAAACGATCGGCTTCGCACGGCGATTCTTCATCGACATTTACACCAGCCCTATCGGACGAATACGATTCGTCTCACCGAGTCGTCAGTCTCAGTTCTCCCCAAAAGCACGCTGGCCTGAACGCCTTTCCAGTCAGCCCAGCCGACGCCCGTTTGTCATCTTGGACGGCATCGACCTCGCCAGGCGGTGAATCCACCTTGATTACGCCGGGGGGTACCAAATCGACCACCACCGAGTACAAACGCCTGTATCAGTCGTCAGTCAGCACACGAACGACGGCCAATGGCAATGTGACTTTTAGTGACTATCATAATCAAAAACAGCAAGAACAAGGAAAATATTATTCCTAAGACAACAGCAGACAATGTCTAATCAATTTTGACCCCCTTTTCAACGAGATTTTTATGCTGGTCGTAAATAGTGATAAAAGTGATCATAGCGATCTTTTTTATAGACTGTTGTGCAAATGCCAGTTTTTTGTGCGCGATTTCATATTTGCTATTGAACTTTCGAATAGTGAGACCACGTTTTTATGCACGTTTGGTTTCATGCGGCTTTGTTTTTCATTACTCAGCTTTGATCTGTCGGGCCGTGAAATTAGTCGATAATCCTATAATTCGCGGTGAAATGAGGATGTTATTAGCCGAGGCCGAGGCACCAGAGAAAGTACTAGCTTAAAACTGCTTTTAATTTACCCAACAAAGTTTTCTTACTCGCTGTTGCAGTAACGTTATAGTTCTAAGCATACCTACATACAGTGCTTAGAATAATGCGCAGCAAGTTTTGAAAATGCCTCTGCATTTATATGCCGCAAACAAATGAGTGCTGACTACTGTTGATTTGATATGACAAAAAGATACAGATATGGATATGATTTCGATATCCATATGTCTATAAAATATGGATATGGATGCCGATATCCGTATCCAACTATCTTCAAAAAGATTTCGATAAATATCGATTTATATATCGATATGAGGTAATTGATTCTAGTTTGGTAATCTAACTGCAGGCCACTCCCGGAAATCTATCATCCGACTCAGGTAGGACACATTGCAGGATAAAAGACGCAAAGCAGTAAAATCGACCTCGGATTATTGCAAAGTCAGGATAATTGCAACAAGTTCCCATTCCTCGATTTTTTGTCATATGTTTTTTCATGTATGTCAACCTCGGATAATTGCACCTCGAATATTTGCAACTTCGCTTAATTGCAACGCTTTTTACACCTCAAGGCGCATTTTACTGCGCGTAATTGCAATTTTTCTCTTGCAGCAGACGGTTAATAATCGTCGACCATAAATTCAGACTTCCCGCACTTTGGCCTAAGCAGTCAATGGTCTGAAATATTCTGCTTTTTATTCAAACGAGGATACAACCGAGTCCGCTTAGTATCCCCAGCCCCGGACAGGAAAAAAATATGACGATATCCGGGCTGTAACTATGTCGAAGAACACTCTAAAATCGCAAAAACCGAATTCTTTTGGGTTTTTCTCGCGAAATCATTCCATTTTCGTGTATTCCTAATCATTTGAAAGACTTTACGCTTTTTCAAACAGCTTTTGTAATTAAAGAAGATTAAATTATGCGAGTCAGCCAAATCAAAGCTAAGGCACAAGGTGCCATCAAACAAAACTTGCGCGTTTTATTGTGAAAATCCTAGTTTTGACGATTTTGCGGTTGTTTCAGTCTGCCAAGGGTGTAAATGTGACACTTTTCTGATCCTTATTCCCCTTGGCACAGAAATTTATGGGACAGTGAGCCGACTGGGCCAAATTGTGATAATAGCGAACTCAAAATACACACAAAATATAGGAAAAAATTGAGGCTTCGAGAACCTGTGACAATAGCTGGAGTGTGACATTATCCGGTGGTACTCTAAGTGGACTCGACTGAATGGGTGAAAAGAACTTTGTAATTCATCGTCGTCAACGCAAAATTGCCAACTGTTTTTGCCGTAAGATTGGTGAGGGAGAGATTTCGGCTGTACAAAACTATGCGACTCAGAAAATGTTGTTTCCCTGATAAAAATCTGTTTTGACAGGAAAAAAATATGACGATATCCGGGCTGTAACTAAACCGAAGTACACTCTAAAATCGCAAAACCGAACTCTTTTGCGTATTTCTCGCGAAATCATACCATTTTCAAGCATTAATAAAGATTGGTGGTGACTTATGTGCGCAAAGCATACAAAACTTTGCGTAATTGCAACTTTTTTCAAAAATATATCTGAACTTCGGCTAATTGCAACTTTTTTCTGGCGTCCCGAGCGGTTGCAATTATCCGAGGTCGACTGTATTCTGCAGGCTGATGCTGAAAGTAACCTGACAAACTGACGAGCCTGAATAAAACTGCATTCGTGTTGCGCGAGGTTTAATAAAAACACGTGGCGACCTAATCAGCGACCCAAATACGGGTATACAATGCCTTTATAGCCAAACACAACATGGAAAACATGACCTGATCAAGCAGCGGAACGTTTGAAACAAAACTTAAACAATGTTTTTAAAATAGTTGAAGCAGTAGTCGTTAAATTTAAAAAGGATTTGTACGATAGCAAGAGAGAAAATAGTTAAGATGTTAAACTTTTATGGGAGAGCTTTTATGGTTATTTTTTAGCTGAAAGAATTTTTGGCAATTGTAGCTGACCTATGCCCGAAAGGTTACCAGAGGATAGCTATGTAGCTTGTATGCAGAGGCGATTTGATAAAACAAGCCAGTTTGTGTGCTGGAGCCAGTTTTACAATTAGATGAGACGTGTTTGATCGTGAGTCGTTGGACATCTACGAGTAAAATCCTCCCCCCCCCCCCCCTACATCAAAGCGATGTGGCCGTCCCAAGCTATGAATTAGCGTGCATAATAGTGAATGTGATTTGGATCCTGCAGAAGGTAAAGGTTGCTGCTTTGGTGCATGATATTCTCTGTACATAAGTAAGGACTCGTGGACCACGCCACCTTAGTCTCTCTTGGCCCCTCACAGAGGCTCAGGAAGAATCGCTCATCTTCTCTTCTATCTTGTATCAAAGTTTTCTAACTGGAGATGCTCTGGTTTTAAATACCTTCCAGGCAACTTTCCACTTACATTCAAGCTTTCATAGCATCATTTTATCTTTGCTTCTTGAAATCTTCTCGTCGCTGCTTTGATAGGAGCTTACGATTAGATAGATAATCAAGAAAGCAAGTCAGTCAGTCGTGTCGAGTGACACCCACTCACTAGGGCAGTCTTGACATTCTCCACGGATGGCGCCTTAGCATCGTTTCGACAAACCAGGTTCTTTTAGCGGCAAACAAATATTTTCAGATCTTTGAAATGCCTAAATATCCATATCTTTCTATCAATATCTTGGACATAAAAAGATATAATATAGATATAGATATGGGTATCCAAAAAAGATATGGATATGGATATGATTTCGACGTCCATATTTCAAGTGATATCGATATCGATTATATATAGACATGGATATATCCGTATCAACAGTAGTGTAGACAAACGCAAAATGAACTGATTTTTAACATAATGACGCCAACTTAAAATTTTCTGTCATGTGTAATTACTCTTATATTTATGCAAGGTCAGATGGGCCACACTTTTTTAAAAAGGCGGCAACCTTTGAAGTTGGCTCAATTACATCAGCTTAATAACGAAGACATAAGTTCGATAATTACATGTTATTCATATATCTTCCTTCGATCTAGTGCGTGTGAAGAAAGTCGTTGATACAGCATACGGGTACAGTCGACCTAGGATCCCATTCAAGTCCCTCAGCATGTCTCTTTACCCCATTTTCGATCTAATAAGGGGAACTTCTTCGCCGTTAAGTCGAACTTTAGGAAACGAAAAATTGTAATATGTTCCAGGGTCCAAAAGAAAGCTCTGGGGCAAAATATTAGAGGCGTCTGGCCAACTGGTCAGCAGTGGTCAGTGCTTGAAGTACAGTTAAGTTTTTCAATTCTACTGGATTTTTTGGGGTTTTCAGGCAAAAACCCTGCACCAGAGTGTTGAAAGCTCAGACTCGAAACTCCGATCCCAACCGGATTTGGAAAGAACTCTGCCTGTTCAAGGACTGGGGCGACTTGGGGCGTCGGGACTGCGTTGAAGAATGGTCGGCTTACCTTTTGCTGTGTCGAGACCAGTTTTCTGCACGTGTCTTCTTTTTATCACGTACGTACACATGGCAACTAAGCAAGATCGACAAAACTACCATATTTTTGGATTTGCAAACGTCAACAGTATTTTGGGAAAGATCGATGATGTTCGCGCTGAAATATTGTCTACAAATTACGACTTATTTGGAATTATCGAAACGAAAATAGATTTGTTTATTGGCAACGAGGAATTATCTCTTGGTAACTATTGCATCTTCAGACGAGACAGAAAGCGTGGTGGCGGGGGATTATTGTTATACTCAAAGTCTAACATTCCTGTGGTTCTTCTGGAACACCACTCTCGCTATGGTATCGAGAAAGGAGATCTAGAAACGCTGGCCGTTAAATTTGGACATGGCAATTCGTATGGAATTGTTCTGCTGGTCTATATACCCCATCGGAGCGCCGAGGCTGTCAATGCATCAACGAGATATATTCAAACCGCTTTTAAGAATAACCTCCATCGACTAGTCATTTTGGGAGATCTGAACGCGGACCTTCGTACTGCTTCCACAGCACGCCAAGCATTACTACAGCTAATTGCATCGATTGATGGGATCCAAACGGTAATATCACCTACGCGCGGAACTTCGCTTTGGGACGTCTGTGTGCTTGGCGATCCGCATCGTCATATCGCTAAAACCGTACTCCCTCCAATTTCTACGTCTGATCACTGCTCCGTATTGGTGCAAATCCGTCGATTCTGTCATACACCAAGGAAAACCCCCACAAAATCTGGTGTTTACGGCGCGTAGATTGGCAAACCGTCAACACCCAACTATCGAGTACCACTTGCATGGATACACTATATGCGCCGAAGGCGCTGGATCGACTGCTTAGACACACCACGGCGCTGAAAACGGATGTCACGAATGCTATTACCCATTTGTGGCGCGAATATACAAGATATCAAAAAACAAACAACGGCATTGAGGAGGAAATAGGATGAGTTGGGCCGTTGAAAACGGGGACCTCGAGTTGCTAAATTTAAAAAAATTTTAAATTTGCCGCTCTGCAAGTACAGAGGGCACTTACGTCAGCAAATTAATGTCTGCAGGACGCGGTAGGCAGAGAGAGAATGATCGAAAAAGAAGAAAAAAGGCTCTGGCTGGTTGTCCTCGTCGTCTTTTAGTTAGTCTATAGTAGTGTCAGACTCTCTGGTGCCTGATTTTATTTTATTTTGTGCAGCTGTTCATGGGTTTTCTTCCGGCCAATGGCCAATGGATCGATCCAATCGAATCGATCAATCCATTCTATTCTTGCGGCCACGGCCGCACAGTCCCACAGTATGCTCCCTACCTGCATGGCCTAAATTTTAGCGGCAAATTTAAAATTTTTCTCAATTCAACAACTCGAGGTCCCCGTTTTCAACGGCCCAACTCATCCTATTTCCTCCTCAATGCCGTTGTCCGTTTTTTGATATCTTGTATATTCGCGCCACAAATGGGTAATAGCATTCGTGACATCCGTTTTCAGCGCCGTGGTGTGTCTAAGCAGTCGATCCAGCGCCTTCGGCGCATATAGTGTATCCATGACCACTTGCCTCAGCACAGTGCTAGACGCCAATTCAGCGGACGCTGCTTGCGATGCCTTCATGGGCCACGTCACATCGACTATTATGAACATCATACCTTGCCGTACCACGTCAGGGAATGCCCAGCACCTGTGGCTAACGCGGGAAATTTTGCACCTAATTAAAGAGAGAAATTATGCCTACCGGAAGTGGAAGAGAACAGAAAATGACGCTGACTATTTTTGGTTCTGTAGACTACGACGTCAAGTAAAAAAAAACACACGAAAAGCAAAGCGACAAAGTGTAGAAGCTACTCTTGCATGCGCGAAATCTCCAAAAGAATTTTGGGCCGCCTTTCGTCGCTTTGAACCTCAAAATCGATCCATACCTCCATTGACTGACCAGTTCGAAGTCATCCACTATGCAACGGCACAAAAAGCGGAGTTACTTCGAGAGTCATTCGAGTCAAATTTCAATGATCTGCCGTCGACTTTTTACCATTGTCCTCCACCTGATCCTGATGACTACTTTGATTATTCAGTCACACCGTTTTTTGTCAAGAAGCAATTGTTAGCACTAAAAGCCGGGGCACCGGGAATAGACAGTCTTACTGCACCTATTTTGCGCAATATTGCCGACACCATCTGCCCTGCGCTACTTTGATCAATCGTTCACTTCATGAAGAGTCCTATCCATCTGCTTAGAAACTAGCAAAAGTGATCGCAATACCAAAACAAGGTGACCGAAACCAAGCGAAGAATTACCGACCGATTTCCTTGTTACCTGTTCTCTCAAAAATTATGGAACGACATGTTTTGCGGCTCCTCCAACCACAGTTGAAATTATCGGATCTGCAGTTTGGATTTCGTCCACGTTACTCGACAACAACAGCTGTTATCAACCTGACGCAAACCACCCATGATTGGTTAAATGGTAAGACATATCGCATAGTTGGAGGGGTGTTTTTTGACTTACGACGAGCCTTCGACAAAGTTCTACATCATCGTTTACTTCAAATTTTGGAATCATATCACAAAATCCCTGTGAAACTTTTGCGATGGCTTAAATCGTACTTGAGTGACAGGCAGCAATTTATTTCAATCGATGATTACGCTTCATCCATCTCTCCTGTAAAATCAGGGGTGCCCCAGGGAACCGTACTAGCTCCTTTATTATTCACAGCAAAGATTGACCCGCTTTTATCTGCTTTTATAAACGTTTCCCGGATTGCCTGCTTCAAGCTTTCGCTGACGATCTGGCCTTACTGGTACCGTCAACGTCAACCGCTGATATTTCCGACCGATTGCAAGCCGCCGTCGCATTTGTTGTAGCTGGAATTAAAGATTTAGGCCTCGAATTGAATCCTGAAAAAACCCAGGGTATTTTTTTCCGACTAGGGCGACTGGCTCCAACGACTCCACGAGTAACTGTTGATGGGCATAATTTGGTATTTATGGAATCGGTGAAGTATTTGGGCATTATTGTGTCATCAGATTTAAATTTATGGAACAGTGTCACATCGTATCAACTGAAGCCAGGAGAATGATTGGTGCTTTTAGACGTCGATTTGGAAAGCATGCCAGCTCGACCTTACGAACGATCTATACTCAATGTATTTTACCAGTTCTCGATTATGGATGCTGTGCCCGGGCCCCAACTCAAAGCGGCCTAATCGATGACTTAGAAAAATCCCAGAAACTGGCTGTCCGGTCAATAATGAACAATTGGACTGTGGATTACAAGGAAGCGTTAAAGGCCACGAATCTGATTCCATTGCAACAACGCCGAGATAAGTTGAAGCTTGTTCAGTTTTACAAGTATTATCATGGACTGGCATTTTACCAAAATCGAGTGTTCATTCATATTCAAGATCGACAACGGGCAAGCAGCCGACATGTCCAAAGTCACCATCTTATTTTGCCACTGCCTCGGACAGAAACTTTCAAGCAGAGTTTTTTATACTCCGCAATAGCCCAGTGGAACCGAATAAATGAAGATATTGCACTCGGTCCCTTTGAAAAGTTTAAAGCGAGTCTTTTTATCAGAGATTGATTAACTCACGCTTTTCATGCCTTTCTCTTCACGCCTCTGTACTGTATGTTCAATGTATAATCCTAGTGTGCAGTGTGTAGTGTGCGGTGCCCTTGGAGTGCGCTTTAAAGTGCTTGGCTACCGAAAATATAGCAATATAGCAATAATATAGCAATATAGGACTTTGGACGCTGACCACTTCTGACCAGCTAGCCAGACGCCTCTAATATTTTGCACAGAGCTTTTATTTGCACCTATGAACGTATTACAATTTTTCGTTTTCCAAAGTTTGACTTAACGGCTGGCGATGTTCCCTTGTAAGTTTTACGTATATATTTCTACCTCGGGCAGTTGGAACTCCAGTTTTGTATGGAAAGTCGAGATCCACTCCAGGGTGCCCTGGTGTGAAGGTGCTCTTAGTGGAGACGCACAGATGGAGCGCGCTATGAGATTGTGATGAGGTTATTCCTAGTGCTGAGTAGCGTTGTTATAGTTGACTGAAAAACTGGATCTATCAGTTAACTGAATCTTTTTAATTCAGTAAACTATAACTAAAACTGAAACTGAATCTCCTCGCCAAAACTGAATTTAACTGTTACTGAATCTTTTAAGAACCAGTTAAATTCAGTTTTCGAGTCACTACGCTTTCGAGAATTTGTAATCTGTTTGCGGATGTTCGTGCAGATATCAAAGAGAAACGGAGCGCAGCTAGACGAGTGAATCATCTTAGTCGCGAGTAGGAGGTGTACTTTGTTATCCTTAAAACGCTGGTTATATTATAAAAATAGATCCATTCGAACTTTGGTCCAAATGTAGAGAAAAGTTGCAAAATCTTCACCAATATTGTAGGACTTTATCATTCCCTGCAGGCTAGCGCCGAGTGAAAGAGTTATGAGCTAGGCGAGGTCCAAGTTGAAAAGCAGTCGTCATAGTTAAAGTAAAATAAAAATACCTTTAGTATATGAAAAAGGGTTTCTTTAATGTCAATCATTTTATTACAAGCATTTTAAAGTCACATCTTCTTGATCTTAGAAAGCTTTGCCAACCATTAAGTTGAACTTGACATGCTTATTCGATAATTCCGAAGTTCCTGGTGTGAAAGAAAGCTCTACTGGGAATATTTAACCCTTATGGCCAGCTGGTCAGCAACGGTCAGCTCCTAAAATATTGCGGGCTTCTTAAATTCGTGTCTTGCGAGGCGACAGATAGTTAAGAAACACTCGCAGGGCTCTTCTGAACCCGCTGTTCAGGTCAAGGGATTTAGCTCCGTCTTCCAGGCTTCTGGTTTTGAATTTTTTTGCAAAAAAGACCCGACGAAGCGAGAATGTTTCGAAAAATTTGCAGGACTTCGGCCGCTGACCTCTGCTGAGTAGTTGGCCTGACGAGCTAAATATTTTGCGCGGAGGTTTCTTTCGGACCAAAAGAAATCACAATGATGATCTATGGCAAGTTCGAATTAGAACGGTCACAAGGTTCAGATACTTGATGTTTGCGGATTTGTTGGTGGGTGGACTGTTCAGACATGGTCGTGCATCGCTGTGCTCGTGAAGGACCCTCTGGTGCTGACTTTGGTCTTTACTGCGCCTTGTGAGCTGTTTAAAGTCTTAAATGCGGAAGAGTAGTTATTTGAATGAAGAAAAGTGGAGATTGTTCTCGTCAAGTGTTCACATCTAGATTGCGAAATGCTTTTTAAGGAAAAACTGAATCATTCACTTAAATTAAGTTAATTGAATCTTTTGAGTTCCAGTTAACTGAAACTGAAACTTAATCTATTCGGAGATTCAGTTAACTTAACTGAAACTAAAACTGAATCTTTTTCCAAAACTGTATTAACGCTAATTTTGAAGGATTGGAGAGCTCGTATGCTATAGTCCGAGTTTCTTATGGTATATTTTTTTCACAGACGAATTTTAGGTTTGCATCGTATGTTTCAACGCAATCAAGGGAGGACACTTCTACATTCGCGGCATGCCTGCGCTGTTTCCTAGCTGTTTTATGCGTTGCCGCAATAACCGCAATTTTCATCTTTTATGGGGTCTAGCTTCAATCAACGGGCGATTGATATGAGAAGAAGGAAACTTGGCAAATCGGGATTAATAAGCTAAAGTTGCCCTGGCGATGATGATATTATCACGATGGCATGGCTAAGGCTGGAAAACATAACTATTTGACCATCTCTTTTTCTTGAAAGGTTTTTATTAAGGAGTTCGCTAGAATTCCACAATATGATTCTCTAAGTCAATTGATCATTTAGGATCCAAAACCAAATTTAACCAATGTGGCAGAAAGATAGCTAATTGAATGGGGAAGCGCGGGTTTGTGGACGCGCTTGTAATGAACATACATATGTGATTCACACACGTCATGAGGCCGTTGGGATTTCAGAAGTTTAAAATTTTTTAAAGTTTGTGGATTGTTTCACTGAATATCATGGGAAGAAGCGTCGTGCTGTGAGGTTGAACTGGCTTTTTCGGTCATCTTCATGCGGATGAAATCATTCTAGCTGGCCAAAAATTGTGCGTTAAAAACACCCCCGCGACACAGCTTTTTGCATTTACCGCTGCACCACCGACGATGAGTGTACCAAAAGACTTGACGCATACAACGCATACAATAAGCATTATAAAGGTTTGAAACCAGAAAAGCTTTGGAGCTAGTTAAACTAAGTGATAAGAGTGTCAGCTGGGCCAGGTGTGGAAGGAATGACACAAAAAGGTTCATGTGTGAACTGCTGCTTAAAACTTGAAGCTTTTCTTACTCCTTGGACGGCAGTAATTATTCTCTAAAGTCATATTCCCACCACTGGGGCTGGGGGCCACTTGAAACCTCGTCTGTGTTTATCATAGCCCAACATACTTTTGTTGCTGCAAGCAATATTAGGGTGGTTTAAGTGGAGGTTTGATTTGATTGGTAGTGCGTTTTGGGGACGTCCGTGAGGTTTGGCACTCGTATTATACTCTAGGAGCTTCCTGCGTTAGACTTTACTGTTATCATGATTTGACAAGTTTCAAGTGAAATATTTCCGATACAAGTAAAATATTTTAAGAGGGCTGGGAAAAAGGGTTTCTGTCAGACTGAACAGCAGAACGGCATCCGCATGAAGGGTTTTGACGAAAAAAATGGTGACAGAATGGCACCTAATTATCTACCTTCATAATGGACGACTCCTGCTGCAACTGAGGCGTGACAACTGAAGTGACAGGCTCATGGACATATTTGTGGCAGAGCCTTTTTATCGAACGCGCGACATAGATTTGACGGGTTCCTGAAACTAGGTTTTCCTGCACGAGGCCTGTGACGATGCAGAACCACTGCCCGTGATTCATATTCCTGACTTTTGGCATCACCCAGTGACCAGTCTACAACAAGTATGCTACTTCATGATGAGAAAATCAAGTTTTCAGTAACCAATCAACCATACACAATCAAATGACACAGGCGAGAGCGACGAAACACGCACGCAGGCAAGCGCGGTGGGCGTGTCTAAGGGATTATAGTCCAGATTCTTATTTAAAATTTTGATAAAATGATCATTGCTGGACTGAGCAAGACCTGTCACTCTCTCATGCTGTATATTATGTACACGACATGTCGACACTGCTGTCATCATAATTATGGGAAACGGCACCATGGTAACTCCATCTTCCTAATAGCCATGGCCCTGACCCTGGTTCACCTCGCTCGTAGTTCCTGTAGTGTCGAACAG
Source organism: Mesodorylaimus sp. YZB2_4 (assembly GCA_030248295.1). Lineage (NCBI taxonomy): Eukaryota > Metazoa > Nematoda > Enoplea > Dorylaimida > Dorylaimidae > Mesodorylaimus > Mesodorylaimus sp. YZB2_4. The sequence continues at coordinate 41,270 of JASANH010000944.1, forward strand.
CAGGGAACCAGAACGTGCGTGACGACTTTTCATCGATCGATATTGTATGAAAAGAAGTCACGGTCAGAGGGTTCGTCAACTCGTTTAAGTGCCTTTCGTAGAGCTCAAAGACTCCTTCCGTATTCCGCTCGGCCTGCGAGTCCTTTTCCCTGCGACCCTTTTTCTGTCCGCCTGCTCGTATATTTATCCTTGACCCCAAATGTAAAACTTGAATAGCAATATTCCAGTAGCAACGTCAAAATCACGTGTTACACGATTTGGCATTAAAAACAGCTGCGAATCAGGTACTGTACTCATGAGCTTATTTTGAAAGCGCTATTCTGTTCCTTTCCTAGAAATCTGTGCTTTCCCTCATCTCTGATTATGATAGCAATATTGTAAGCTGCAGTGTACTCACCCACTTACCCTTTCTAGAAAACTAAAGACCAGATTTTTGAGAAATCTGTGAATCAATAGTGAAAACGTTACTCTGCTGAAACAGCTGTTTTCTGCAAATTACAGGATTCCTGTGGTGAAACTGGTCCCACTCAGACAGTCGATGAATTTCCGCTTCAGATCGCAATGGATGGCAACTCTGACGAAGCTCCTCTGTCATATCCACAATGTGATTTACATAACCACTCCAGAGACGATGCAGTTAAAGCGGTGGAAATGTTTTTAGCAAAATACAAAAATGGTATGCTCAATTTTATTAGTGCTTGTTTCCAAGATTTTGTAATTTCAGCCGCTGCGGAGCACCCTTATTTGATCATAATTACTGGCCAGGGTCTTCACTCATTGGACGTACCAATAATCAAGCCTCTTATTAAGAGATACCTCCACAGCTTAGGCTACACATATCGCGAGGTAGGAGACTTCCATCAGTGTGTGTGAGCTATGTAAGAGAAAGCAATAAAAGCCCCTTACAGGATCCTCAAAATGCTGGGCGTTTAATCGTTCGAAATATTTCGGATGCGCACAGCAAGCTTACATGTGGAAGAGATTTTACAGTGTCAGAAGAAAACTATGGCGCAGAATTTCCTGCCTTGGAATCTGATAATTTTACTGCGCAAAATTCGTTTCGTGGATGGCCGTCGTTAAGGCAGCAAAATGTCATGTTTCAACGTCAGTCGAACTACTCGGACGCCTTAAGAAGGAGAAGAACACAAGAAACTCCTGTAAATGCAAACAGAAACCCCAGGACAGGGGAAGAATCAAATAATCTTTCGCTTAGTTTACTAGTTCTTATATGTCTTTTAATATTTATTATTATTGGGCTCAAAATCAGTGGGCGACTTTAATTCCATGGAAATGACAAATGCAATGAGAACTGTGAATCGGTAATTTGGGCTAAAGTCTACTGCGAAATAGCTCGGATGTGGGTAAGAGTGCGAGCAAATACGTGTCAGATATGACAGCTGAGTTTGCTGGTAGCTGTGGTCCGTCTATAATACGGGTATCTACGCTGCAAGTTCTTTTGTAAGGGTAAATGGCATGAATAAGTTTCAGCTATAGCCTGGCACAGCAATCTATCAAATTTCAGCGCTCATTAGTGGCATAAGCGTAAATATCGACACCCCTTTCAAAGTAAATATCGAAGAGATTTCATGTGGATTCATGCTGGCGAAAGTAACCTTAAAACAAATACCTGCCTTGCAACTATGCCATGTGGATAAATCCATCGAGGTCATTTTAAAATTATTTTTCAACCGCTGAAACCACCATATCTTCCTTGGCTCCTTGAGCGGAGCCCGTTTTTCCTCCAGTATATTCAACTAACAGTAAGTCAAACTTTATATCAAGGCTTAGGGGCACTGGAGCGATCCTCTGTGTGTCTCCACTGGAAGCACTCGTACATGATCGCAACCTGGACACTAGATTCATCGGTCAATGGCAGGTGGGCTGTAAACTGACAGCCTTGACTGTCTACTCGTTTGTGCGTCTCTCCACTCACGATCAGAGCACCTCGACGGTGCTGGATGAGTCACTCACGGCCTGGCGTGCGAGGTCAGTGAGATTTTATGGTTCGCAAACCGACCTCCATCACCGGGAATTAAACCCCAATGAATAATGGGCTGCTAATAAAAAGAATTTGCTTACAGGTTACTATGCTGTAGCCAGTAAAAATCGGTTTCAAATGTACATAGCTTCTCAGATTCCCCTTTTGGACGCATCTGGCTGGAGCACTTTCAGGGCACCATAATACCGGCTACCAAATGCGTGCTGGTCAGAAAATCAGTGGGTGTATGTGGCGGGGGCATCAGGGCCCGTGGGCCATGGCCTCGGCTTACTATAAACCAGTGTTTCGCCGCCCTTGCTTCCCTACCAGCGCATAGGCTACCTTATGGCATTTGGTCTATGACTACCAAAAATTTCATTGAGGTCAGTTTAATCAATGCTCTCGCTTGGCGTTCCGAGCCTTAGTTTCGCTTTTTTTCATTCAAATCAAATATCATTGACCCCACTCTGATTTAAGTTGTAACGCCAGTACAAGCTTTTGTTTAGGATCTTCCTCACCTGCCATTAAAGCAAACATTTTATTGCGCCACGTCAAGTGTGTTACCCGGCTGCTTTTTCAGCCATCGGTTTCATAAGCTAGCAATTTCCTAGGCATTTAATCCATTCATCAAAGCATGCATTTAAAGCGAAGCGCGCCGTTTAACAGAACATTGTCGACCCAATGCCGCATCGTCTATGCGAAATAAAAGTAGTTTCAATTTTGATTGTTTTTTCCCTCTAGTTACCTCGCACATATTTCTTTAACCGTGAACCGGTAAATAGCTAGACCGGTAGATACCTAGACAGACCCGTCGGGCGTCCAGTCTTACTGTAAAAAAGCTACTGTGTGTGTTTGTGCATGTAGTCCACCGCCCTCCCTTCGCTGCCAGCAGATAAAACTACTTTTCCTAGGCTTCCAGATAAAACTTCGTTTCTACGTTTTACTGCCACCCCGCTAGACAAACAAGGCTCTAAGCTGAACGAATCATCTCATTCAAAGCTACCCGTAATATGTAGTACTGTAGGTCTAACGTGACCTCAGCTATCAGGAAAACCATAAGCTGCAAGATCTATTGTAGAGCATCTCTTGCAAGCAGGCTCTGTACTTTTGAAGTCTTATTCAAGTAGAGTCCAAGAGCATTCATGATGATAACATAGGTACAGTACGAGTACTATGCGTAAACTCATTGTGTAGTCTCCCTCCCAGTCTCATTTCCGATAATAAATTCCGCTCATATTCTTTTAAAATTTGTGATTTCTTGTAGCCTATGTAACCTGGTAAACTAGTACCAAGAAAGCACTGTCGTCTTAATAACCGTACCACCGCATTTTTTAGCTAAATTGGATTACCAAAGACGAGGTCGCAAAAACCGACTCAATGCGATTGCAAGATGTGGGACTGTAGCTTATGGAGTCTACATTGTCGTGTGGGGCGGCAAAAAGAAGGGCAATCAAACGGTCGGCCGAGAGCATCAGTCAGCTTCAGATAGTGCCTAATGTCGAGAATTTGGTGTAATTGTTGGAGCAAAGCCACGGATTAAAAATAATGTTGGCGGAGGTTATGGCGCATGAAACAGAGGAAGATATGATCAGAGTTACTGCAGCTGGTCTCTGCTGGCACAGCTTCTAGATTCTAAAAGCATAGAAAGCTCGAATAAATATAACTGCGCCAGGCGAGGGCACATTATAAAGATTACTGGTTAGCTGCACAATAATTATAATTGGAATATCCACTGAGTTGGTCGTGCATGTTCTACGTCAAAGAGAATCAAAGTGGTGCCATCATCAGTAACTTCTTACACAAGCAAATACATGCTCTTGGCAGGCGGTAGACACACAAAATTAATCACTTCTCGCCCCCCCCCCCCGCCCTCTGGTTATGTTCCCTCGTCTAGACCCCGATTGAACTTTATTCTCCCCCTCTGGAAATCCCCCCCCTTCCCCCGTGACGAATTTGAATTACCCACAAAATCATCAGGTGTGGAAAATATGAAGGATATAAAAATGTTAGCGTGATAGAAAATGTATTTCTTGAAGTGTCAGATGATGGAGATGAGGTTAAAGGCGAAGATATCGAGCATATTGGTTGAATTCGGTTATGAGTTTCATGAATGCGGGAAGAGAAGTAGTGAAATAAACAGAGTTAGCAGACTTGTTGGCAAGCTTTAGACTGTCTATCTTTCTATAATGGCATCTGGAAAATGTTTGAGTTTTATTCTCGATTCCCCGATTCTTGTCCAGCACCTGCTCTTTCACTGATTTTTTTGCATAGTTATTTCCCTGCTGCTGGCTTGGCTCTAGCGCATGGTATATTCTTACGTATATAAATTCCGCTTGCTAGGGGGTGGGGGGGGGGGGGGGGGGGGCTGCATGACACGTCTTTTTAAAGCTAGCAGGAAAGTATATGAATTGGCATATTAAAGTGTTTGACGTTTTCTTTGTAATCAATAATAAAAAAACCCATGATCAATTCGTTTAGCATGGCCCCATATGGCCGCACCCCTACTGTACAGCATGTAGTCAGCATTTGTTAGCAGTACGTTCGGGCCTACTGTGACCAAAGCCAAGTCCGCAAGCACTACCGACTATGGCAGACAGGTGGCGCTTTTGTAGTGGTGTACCCAGCAGACCTCAATTCATACAGTGTAGGCTGCAATGGTCGCGTCTGCTGGTACATATCGAAAGCCATCGAAGGAAATGTGAATCGTGAACTTTTAATGCAAGAGTCCTTCAGTTGGAGCTGTAGAGAGATTTAAATAATGCATCTCATCATCCTGCAGTATCCGTATCTGGTACAGAGACAATAAAAAAAAACAAGAACAAAATCTACACAGACCTTGCCGTTTACAAATTTGAAACTTCCCGGGGCGTTTTACTGTATATTTCTGTGTGATCCCAAGGGGGCTTGTTAATCGACTGATGGAACTTTGTCCACATTTGCGACGACAGGTGGCACTATTGTAGTAGCCACCTGGTTTTTAAAACATTTTAATCTGTCAAGTTGAAAGAATCGGGCTGACGATCTTCGGAACTCCGTGTGTAATGCCACATGAGCAAGAATGTTGACGATAGCGTTAGTGTGGTAAGTAAACAAGGGATAGGAGGTGACGCTAACCCCAGTGAAAACTCCGAATACCACACTTAGCATCAGCAGCATATTTGGGACAACTACCACAGCCAAGTCTGAAAAGGCTACGGTCAGCATAGCCATAGTGAGCTGAAGTTGCTTTCGTTCTCTCATTCTGATGGCATTAGATGCTGCTGCCTATGGTATCTTCTTAAACCAATTTCTGCCAACAGTAAACGAGATAGCTGTGTTCGTGACAGCGCATAAACCGCTCAGAATTGATATCCCGTAGAAGTAGGGAAAAGAGAAAAGCTGATTTTTTTAGAAGTTTTCGGTCTCTTATCAATGTGACTAACACGAGAATGTTGACCATTGAGGCGAGTGAACCTATGCTTACCTGGGTCACATTATTGCTTACTCTGCTGCTCAAGGACGGCATCAAAAGTTCGTTGATGGCGTGGTTGAGAACATGATTGTCTGACAGCGCAGATAAGCTCTAAGACCTCCCCTATCAGTTAAGACTCTGTTACAGATTGCCATTCATCTTATTATGCTAGGCCTGCACAGTGATTGGGCAATTTAATTTCAGACTCATGGTTAACCTGTACGAGGACATTAGGGACATGAGTAGGAGCACGCTGTTGGCACACTGTCCACTTTATGCCATTACTGAGGCTGATACTAATTATGTTTCTCTGCTGAGTCTTAGATCATACAATTAGGCATATATTAGTTAGGCATCGAGACTGTGTGGCACACTATGAGACGCGGGCTCCTTTAATTAGGAGCTGGCTGTTCAGGCTAGGCATGTTACGGTCGAAAACACGAGGGGCGTTCTTAAAAGTCCCAGGACTTCTTTGAAAAACAAAGCAACTCGAGATATGATTTTACTCTTAACCATACGCACCATCTGCATGGGATGTCCCAGGCTTTCGTCCATTCCTTACAGGGTGCTTCGTTAAAATTGAACCATCTCAGAACAGCACTCTCAATATCCGTATCATTAGTCTATGGGGCTCGGCCACGTGGTGCAGGTGAATCCAATTCTGATGGTATTAAAATTGTGAAGCTGATGGATTTTTTCTTGAATTACAGAGATTTTTTGTAGTCACACTCGAATGATAACCAATCGTCAGTTATAACAGGCTGATATGTTCAATTACTCAATGCATTAAACAAAATTTGTACTACTCGTACCACTAGCTCTGCATTTCCCCCTCTTTATGTATATTCTAAAATCTTTTTATTCAAGTAAGTCCCGGTAGCAGCTTGAGTGATTTACATTTTGACGCAGAAGGGAATATGGTCAAGTAAACTTCGTATATCTAATATCGACCGGTGTGATAACAGAGTGAGTCATCCTTGCCTGATGAGCGTTTCTAACACTGCACCAGCAGTCTTTGATATTCATTCAAAAATGAAGTAATAAAAAATAAAACTCTATACAGCTGATAGTTAATATTTTGATGGCTATTAGTGCTCTGTTCGCTTGTCCTGTAGTCTTATCACAAACGAAGTATTACTGAGTCATTGCCTATTTATCCATAGCTTGTAAAAGAACGGATGTCTGTAAAATTTCGAAGAAAGAATGACAACGACAAACAAAATTATAACTGTCGCTGCACAACCGGCAACAATAGCAAACGCTTGTAATGAATCTTTGCCCATTGCTGGATGAACCACAGTAGAATTTGTACCAGAGTTCACGACTGGTGCGTGGGTATGCAATGAAGCGTGCTCGCTGCTAATGTTTTCTTTGAAACTGCTATCACCAGGGAGTGTCGTCGAGTAGGCGAGGTAACTCGCAGTTGTGGTGAGTGCACCATTTGCAGTGGTAATTTCTGACGTGGGTCTTTCATCCAACGAGATTGTGATGTTTCCATTGACGTCCAACGCAGGTGTCGAATAAGCAGCCTGGTTGTTCGAGTTTTGGCCGACTGCCTTAACGTATTCGCAAGACACCGTTTTCTACGCAGTTCCAGTATATATGAATAAACTTGCGACAACGCGTAAAAGATAAACTATGGCTGCAGGTCTCATTGTTAGAAATAACTATGAACTTGTTCGCTAAACAAGCTTCTTTAAATAGCACTTTGTCATTAAATATTGAAAATATCAGACGTCTGAATGACTTGCTTTTTTGGCAGCTGCCCCAGCGATATTTTGAAGGACACACAGACGAATGTATCATAAAAGCTATTCAGCTCGAGACAAACTGCGTCAGAGTCAGAGCTCTCATTTTTGTGAGACACGAAGGTTCTAGAGCTTTCCCACTCTGGCGGCGTCTAGTGTTCAGTCGAATATCTTTAGAATGTGACCTTTAATGAATTATCATTCTACAGTTAGGCGGAATCTCCTGACGCTTTCATGCAAATTTCTGTTTCACAACACCGAGTGTGCAAAAAATCTTGCGCTGGCCGCAGATAGTTGATCTTTTTGCACTTTACAGCAAACTAGCAGTCTTGTCGGATATGCAGTAAAAATTTAACTGCAAAATAATTTTGGTATCCCGCTAAAGATAAGAAATTTTTTCAAGAGGGTAGAACTCACGCCATACTGCTCAAATACTTCAGTGGATAGGCGGATTCCATTCATTCCAGATTCTAAAAACAGTTTCCCACGCGGGATGCATTTAAAGACTCTGAATTATCATAGGGTCATTGATGACAACATCCTCTTGTTCCAGAAAACTTCCAAGCATACATCGCGAGAATTTATTGCATCAAAAAAATCAGTATCATCAAACACGAATCATCGCCGTACTGTCAAACAATTCTTATTGCAAATACCAAGCGCAATAACAAAATCGCGTACTTGCCAGGTCCGACAATGGTTCACAGTTCGACCCAAACACAACCGAAAAGTTTTTAAGTCGAACTCAATCCAAACCCGTTTTTTGAAAGTCAAACCCAACACATCGCAAGTGAAACCAAAAAACCCCCCAAAACCCATATTTTTTGAAAAAATTGACTGAAACCAAAAAAAATTACTTTTGTTCAGCGAAGTAACTATATTATGAATATGACAAACATTTTTGTAAAAAGGCTTTCAGTCTTTACTAAACGATCCCAGGAAAAGCATTCTTAGCAGTGGCTTTACTCAAACCTCTCCTTGTGAGAGAGAAGTTGGGAGGTTAATGAAAGAATCTCTCCAGGCCTCCCCAGGGCTCTGGATGGCATATTTCTCCTGTGCGCATAATCCTAAGACTTGACCTTCCGATGGATACATTTTTGAGCAGTAGAGTGATTCATGCCCAACTCGCATCTTTCATCTACTTCTAGAAAGATACATGAAGCAAATTATTTAACTGCCATCATCTAATATGGCCACATTTTAAAATCGGCTTGTTGGAATCCATCAAAAAAACGTCAACCTGAGAAGCATGTCATATCTTAACGAGCATTTCCTTTTCGAAATCCGAGTTTCAAATGGCATGACCCGAGCTGAGGGACCATTGTCACCAATGCACTGAAATCTTACAAGCCCTGTTCCTCGAACAAAGAGATATTCCTCTCCCATCATCATTTTCACCCGCCAAAGGACAAAAAGGCAGAAGTTCCAATCAAGAAATAGCTAAAAATATAAGGGCCCTGCAAGGCCTACTGTACGAACCTTCTTCTAACTCGCTCACAGGTTCCAAGTCTATGCTTTTTCTGAATACTTGTGAGTTCATCAATTTAGATCGCTTACAGTTTTTATATACATAAGTCCTGCAATGATCGTAATCGTCGATGGATTATTGTGGTGAAGCACGAGTCACTTATGCACTTGTAACTTGACGGAACCCCGATGTGATTCGTAGCTACTCCAAGCTTGGTATTTATTTAGAATGTTTTTTCCTAAATGTATATGCACAGACATCGCGGGGACGTATTCAAGGAGTGCGTTTCAAAAAAAAGATAATAATCAGACTTTCGAAGTGCTTCCTAGCAAATGCGAGTCGATAAGATATTAGGTTAGAGCTTGATATCATCTGCTGACAGACGACTTCTCATTTTCAGTTCGTCGCAGTGAGACTGACGTGTCGAATTAGACTAACAGGGGGCACTGGGTACTCGAGCGGCCAAGTTTTTTTGATCACGGCTAATCTCACGCTGACTAATAAGGCTGACCCCAAGCGGAAAAGTGGTTTCGAAGTGGCTGGGTTCGAAAAAAGGTCAACCTCCACAACACAAAACCGCTCCGCCTAAAAACCCGACGAGCCCAATTCAAACACCCAAAAAATTGATTGGGTTTTGGGACGCAATGTCGCACCTGGCGTACTTGTATATATAAAATATAGTCCAAGACTCTTCGAAGCGGCTTCAAAATTAGCCTATCTTGAAACAGCCATGCCCAATGTGTGTCACGCTTACACGAAATATTATCCAATCAAAACAAGCTCTCGAGGGACTTTTTTTAAGACTTAATTTAAGAACAATCGATCCAAAATCACTCAAGATTGAACTTTTTGCAAAGCTTGAGCTTGACGCAGAGAAGATCTGCACTGTATTGTCGAGAGTAGTCCCGTTTTCAGAGGTTATATAACAAAGAGCATATCAAAATATTGTATCTATGTACCTATTGCATTAGGGATTTTGCTTTTAATGAGGGGGCATTGGTGTGGCGCATTGTATTCCGATGGAACAATCAAGATCCCCACTAAATAAACCTACCCTTCCGCCAACTATCAGCGCCCCTGGCCTAATCACGGAGCCTGCAGTAAAAGACTGCAAATGCATGCAATATAGATCTGAAAGCAGGCAAAAATCAGCAGCAAAACTAACGTGCTCTTGTCGCAAATCACGATGCTGGCTTTGCTGTGACTGCTCGGCTCCTCGTTGTCACTTAGGCCTGTGTAATTGTTGCAATGTGGAGTTGTGAGAGCAATATTTTTTCTTTCAGCCAGCTTACGGAGCACAATGAGAGCATATCGCCGGCTGCTTTTGTTGGCTTCTTCGTACGCGTCAAAGTTGAAACCGCATTCGTTTGAGACGAACTTTGAAATACAATCGGCGTAGCATTTCCTGGCGCTATAAAGCATTACATGCACGTTATACTCTCGAGTCTGCAGGCTGTTTGTAATGAAGTCTATATCTAATCGATATCTATATCTAATCGATATCTATATCTAATCGATATCTATATCTAATCGATATCTATATCTAATCGATATCTATATCTAATCGATATCTATATCTAATCGATATCTATATCTAATCGATATCTATATCTAATCGATATCTATATCTAATCGATATCTATATCTAATCGATATCTATATCTAATCGATATCTATATCTAATCGATATCTATATCTAATCGATATCTATATCTAATCGATATCTATATCTAATCGATATCTATATCTAATCGATATCTATATCTAATCGATATCTATATCTAATCGATATCTATATCTAATCGATATCTATATCTAATCGATATCTATATCTAATCGATATCTATATCTAATCGATATCTATATCTAATCGATATCTATATCTAATCGATATCGATATCTATATCTAATCGATATCTATATCTAATTGATATCTATATCTAATCGATGTCTATATCTAATCGATATCTATATCTAATCGATATCTATATCTAATTGATATCTATATCTACAATATCTTCTATATATTACTATTCTTCTACCGTTAAGTACAGCCCACCTAAGGACACTAATTCAAGTGAATCTGACTAGCCTACTGTTTCTGTACTCGCCACATCGCGTGATGCAGCATGCGCACCAAACATCGAACTTGTATACTGTCTACATATCCGTTTGCATATTCTGCTTTTTTGTGTGCGACTCGCATTCAAAAAATGTATCCACTAGACTAGCCGCTGCGTCCAATATATGCTATGAATTGCACCCTGGAGGGGGGGTAGAGTTCAGTAGAAGCATTATCCATTGGTGCGCTGCCGTCGTACGAGTAGACGTTGCTTAAAACCAATGCATTAACTCAGATTCTTATTGAAAGCTCAGTAGCTATCAACAGTACTGTTGTAGGCGCCAGCTGTAATATTACTATGTCGGACGCGGCTGAACTACTGAATTGCCTGTAAGCTGTTTTTCCAGCGAGGCAAGAAAAACAGCGTTCAGACGATTTAACACACCCACTCACCTTTCTTCAGAATACTGTACATGGCGAGTTTGGCGTTAGTGGTGGCGTTGGTGTACTGTAGCTACCAACGCCAAACTCCTAGGATCATCATAGGACTTTGGCTTGGGTCCTGGGATTTCAGAGAAATCGGACTTTAGGCTATACATCGAGGGAATTAGAGAATTGCGAACAGGTCCAGCGAACATTATCCTGCATAAGAGTGCCTATTGCTGGACCCCAACTGGTATATGGGCCCTGAAAAAAGGGCAATTCTGTTAGTGATAAAAAGAGAGAGCAAAATTGTAAGGTGAAAGGGTGCTGAACATGAATGACATGATTTAGGCACTAACATTTCACACCACAATTTAAGGCTCCTGCCCTCCCCTGGAGATCCCCAGTAATCGAGGTTATAAAATGTGAAGGTGTTCGATCTGAGAATATACCGAAATACTCATTCAGTTTTCCTCCCCAAACCAATTCCCTTATGAATTTCCTGTCAAAAAGTTTTCCACACGTGGTGAGTAGACACACAGTATGCACAGTGTAACCTCACTTCTGGGTTAGTTAGCGTGAGTTAGTGTTAGAAATGACTTAACCTTAGTCTTAGAAATAAAGGTCAAGGTCAGAATTCTGTCAAAACCCCGATTGACCGACCCTTGGTCAAGATCAGGGTCAAGGTCAGAAAATTTTTTGAAGGGTCGGTCAAGGTCAGGGTCAGGTCAGAATTTCTTGCAGAAAACACAAAACTCTGTAGACTCAAAATTATGACTTGGAAAAAACAAATGATGCGGTTCACGCGGTCTGCTCACATGATGGTTAGATTTTGTGCATAAAACGGGAATTTCCAAATAATAAACCCCATGGTAAACATTAAAAAATAAACCCAATTTGGCACGTTTACAGAGCTCATGTAATGTGGACCAGCCTTCCTTAGCCAAGGCGGCCTCGTGAAATACTAAAATTATTTAGATACAATCGCACAGCAAACTTCGACCAGTAATGGGTGCCCAGCTTACAGCCCAGCTAGTGTCAGAGTCACTAGAATCTAACGTCTAAGAGACTTCTGAGGTAACTCTGTCGTAGATCCTTACCTCAATATCTGGCGAATATCCATCGTTAAATATGCGCTGAATGTTTAACAAGAGCGGTTCAAAGTTGCTTTCAGTCAAGTGCAAGATCTTTCTTGATCGCAAAAATAGTCATGATTTCTTCTACACGCGTCAAGGCTTGATCTAACATCGCTCGCTGTCGAGAATTTCGACCATATTGCAAACTGCCAACAAACGATCAAGGAATTCCTAGCAGCCGCCGCATAGTGTGAAGCTTGCTCCCGATGTTCACCGCCAGCACTGAAATATACGATCTTTAGCTCCGTTGACATCATCGAAAGCTTTTCTTGAAATTTCTTTCAATGGCTCGGGAGATGTGGCGCTACTATCTTCGGTCAAAGCTGAAGTTTCTGTTTTAGCAATTTCTACCCACCGCTGCAAAACGCAACCGCGGTCGGCAGAAACTGGTTTTTCTGCATGAATATCAGCAGCACCAGTGAGCAACCAGCAGAGGATCGTGTGAAGATCCAGCTCTTGGCTACATAATTGGCCAAGAGTGTCTGCCTCTTGCGCTGGGCGCTCACTTACTGGCGTGTTCGACTGGCTTTGCTGATTGCTCGATGTCATTGCCATTGCTGATGTGGCGAAACATCAGCATGCGCATAGAGTTGGAAGAAAGGGGGGGGGGGAAGTTTTTTGACAGTGTTTCAACTCCCTCGTATCGCTAGAGACTCTCTCAACGAAGAGCGTCTATAAGCCATCCCAATAACTACTAGCTGCTGCAAAGTATATTTGACGGAAGGTATGGCAAGCAGAGCTTTAGCGTATTTAGGTTGCTAATGTGAAACACCGCAGCTGCTATCCTTTTGAAAGCCTGTCTGAACAGCAGCAGTACACACACACATCGTGGCTTTGAACATCTGTGCGTGAGTGATTACACACTTTGCAGTCCGCAGCATATCGGACCCTTGTGACGTATCGTATGTGGCCACTAGCCTAGGGTACATTATCACACTGGCTCAAATCTGCTTACCAAATCTGTTTTTGAGGAGAACTCCCTCCCCTTCCGAAACCTCAAGTCCTGCGTACGCCTGCGGTCCTGTAAAACTGGCCCAGCTTTACGTGCGCTATTTTGCGAGTGTCCTTACAGCAGGCGCACAATTCTAAACGAACAATGTCGATAGTCAATGAGTCAAGAACAGTCCAAACCGAAAAAAAAATAATTTGCAAGCTTTGAGACATAGGTGAGATCTACAACCGTACCAATTTTTATCAAAATACGTCAAGTACGACAAGCGACGGATAAAAAGAGCCGGAATTGACTATTTTTGGGTATGAGTTTTTAAAAATTGATGCTTTTAAAAAATGAATGTAAAATGGCAGAGTCCGGAAACTTAAGCTTTCAGAAAAGCCATCACTTACAACTGTACGACCTCTGGTTGTTGCTCTCTACTGATGTTGTCATCTCCTCCCCGTCCTCTCCCCTGAACAAGGAATCGCGTGTTGTGGAAGTCGACGATGGCTGAATGGATTTTGATAAAAGTTTAAACGATTGTAGATCCAGCAATTCTGCAAAGTATGCGATTAATCAAAAATTTTTGTTGAACCGTTCTCGTGTTAGTAAGCGGGGAAATCGTCCTCGAAAGATTGTGCGTCTGGTAAGCGTCTAACGATAAGCAGGTACGTGCCTGCTGATAAAAGTATCGCTTCAACCAAGTGCTGGCGTCCAAGATGGCAATGCAGACAGTCATTGTATACACTTTTGCTGCATGGCTCTCAATAGCCAGTCAATGAACCCCGCTCTTCTTCAATGCAAAAAGGGGACTCAACACGTTGTGACTTCAAAGTAAACAGAGATGCGCCGGAAAAATTGTTTTCGGCGAAAACATGTTTCACAATGAACGCCTTCGCAGAGAATCGTATCAGGACGATTACTGCATTTTCGGCTACGCATCTTTGATGATTGCCTGCATGAATTTATAGCTGGCACTAAAACAGAGCTTAAGTGTTTTTCTGTTGTTATTGAAAGCAGTCTCATGTGCATGCCACCATTTTCTGCTGCTTCCTTAGCAAAAAAAAGTTTCAAAACTGACGTGCAAAACTTTTATCACATAAAAACCAAATTTTCTTTGACGTACAGACGTGGTCGCTTGTGCTTTTTGAGTTGTTGGAAAGCATACTGGAAGGAAACCGATTGCTCGCCATCAGCATAAAGTACGCGATGTGCTTTTAATGGAGCCTTATCGGTGCTTGCTTCCGATAAAATCCAGCACCTGGAGACATATTTTACACGTATTTTGCAAAAGTTCCAAAATGTTCCAGTTCCAGTTCCGAAATGGGAGGAACCTGACTTTGGCACAGCAGAAACGAAGCTGGGTATTCAAAACTGCGTGTGTCACAGTTTTGCCAGGAATTGTAAAATGCTGTTTCAGATACACTGATTTTGTGTGCCCAGAATGGACATTGCATTTCACTTTACCATCTCTCTTTTCATGGGTGACTTCAGCATGCAGATGCATCAAAATCACTTAAGCCCACGAACTTCTCAAACAGCTCGTCACCAATATCGTGTCGAAATTCTGTCAAATATTGAACTGTTCCTAATTCAGCCACAGCTGCGGCCTGCTCGTATAAATGCCCGTGTTCATCTTGATAATTATCTTTGTTGATTCCTCCAATTGGATTGATGTAGGCACTGGTGTCGCTGACGCCCCCGTGACTGCACTTTCCACTGCCAGGTGTCTTCTGCACGGGTGCTCCCTGGGCGTCCACCTGACCTTCAGCGTAATAGCCGCTGGTCAATTTGTCGGTAATGATGTTGTCTGTGCATACTTCCTCGGGATAACCTGGACAAGGCTTGCAGGTGGGCGTGTCTGGCCCGGCCAACGGCACGTTATCGAACCCTTCTGCATTGCCCAGGCCCGCCATTGGTTCCTTGTTCCCCAATTCGATCCAGTTGGAATGGCTGTAGAAATCTTGGACTCCATGCAAAGCGTGGCCAATCTCGAATCGCGCTTGTTTGATAATATCATTTTCCAAAGCTTTTTTAGCAGATTTTTTCCACTCGACCAGATTTGCATTGCCTTCCAAAAACTGCTCGCCATCAAAATGATAGCTAGCTCTCCACAGCATAATTTCGTCGATATCCGTGAGCGCATTCCCTTCAAACACTTCATCGCAGGCATTCTCGAACATCTCTAATTTCAGGAAGCATTCAAGACTGGCGGATGGAAGGTCATTGTCCCGAAAATAATCCCCCACAACAAATTTCAATGCATTTTCAGTCATTGACTGGTGCGAAAACTGAGGAGTAAGCAATACAAAACAGTTCGTGAGAAAAATACAGAAAAATTGTAGGTCCAGAATCAGGAGTAAACTGACTGGCCTCATTCTTGCTATGATTCTGTAGCTATGCAGCTGGTTGTGAATCTGTTTTTGCTGCTTTCGCAGGAACTAGAAAATGGTTCGCTCCACTCGCGGCCTCACACCTTCTTGAGAATATGTAAGTGCGAAATGAACAGCACGTATTACATATTGAGCAAGAATTTATCCCCCTGAAACTACAACCTGAAGCAGCGTTCGGAGCAGCATTGGTGCACCATCTAGAATCCCCAAATGCTTTTCCTCCACCTCCGGGGGGGGGAGGGGGCTAAAAAACAACTGAAGACAGAAATTCATCGCAGAAAGCGCCAGATTGCTTCGGGGTATTTCTCCCGCTAGAGCAGGAAGGCCGAGGGTCGAGGCAGGCATCGAGCTCATTGGACTAAAGTAAGAATTACTCACTGTACAACTTATTTATCAATAAAATGCCGAAAAGAATTTTTGCTAATAATGCAAGCAAAAATTTTATTTGATTCAAATCCATTTTTACTTTCATGAAACTTCCGCACAACTTTTCTAACAAATTTTCTTGAAAACTTTTTATATTCATTCAAAGTCCGGCTTCACAGGTCAATAATGCCATGCGTGTTTCGATCAATAGCCGATAATTACTGTGCACTTCCAATCCTTTATGTTCCGCTCATCCAAGTCTACGCTGAAACGCCGTGTCTCATGTCGAACCAGCTAAGCAAAGTCCATGGCCTGTCACGGATCGTATACGCCAGTGATGGGGAGATTGGAAAGCCCCACCCGAATATGGTACAATCAATAATTCCCCCCTCACTGACATATTTATGCACCCAGCAGAATTCAATGTAACGTTATCCAACTCATGCTGTAGTTGCTGATACTATGTACAATCGTTTGCGTACAAAATACGCATACACAAAGTTTTCGTATCATGCAGTGAAATTTTGATGCTTTTACGCAAACGCATTCCACCGGATGATAGTGTTAGAAATGACCTCAAGGTCAAGATTAGAATTTTGTCAAAACACTGATTAACCGACCCTCGGTCAAGGTCAGGGTCAAGGTCAGAAAGTTTTTTGAGGAGTCGGTCAAGGTTAGGGTAAGGTCAAAAAATTTTTTGGGGGCTTGTCAAGGTCAGGGTCAGGTCAGAATTTCTTGCACCTGTTCAGAGTTTTTTGGCAGCGAAAGAAAATAAATTTGATAAAATGTTCAATCCATTTCCTAAATTCTAGGACAGTCCTAGGTCATTTCACAATCAGCTTAGTGTCCCACCCCAGGACACCAAGCTGTCTAAAGTGTAGGACGACCTCGACCATGTCCGAAGTCTGGTGTCTTTACATCCTAGAAGCGCTGCCAAGCAGTCACGGCTGTCAGGCGCAGGGCAATCGCCCTTCATCGAGGGCAATTTTGAGCTGACCTTTCTAGAGCAATTTTTAGGGCAATCTTTGGGCGTCTTGAGCTATTTTTAACCACTGAGGCCAAAAACTGACGAGAGAATGCCATCATTTAAAAGCTACTTGGGGCGGCAAAAATGGTTGCTGTCATAAGAGTATTGCTGCTATCAGGGTTGCTCTTATGCAGGGCTCAACTGTGTACAAAACAGCTTTTAATACTCTTGTTCGCGGTTTTTTCCTTAAAAAACCCAAAAAATGCAGCAGAATTGAAAAGTTTTACTGTACTCTAAGCGCTGACCACTGCTGACCAGCTGGCCAGACGCCTCTAATAATTTGCACAGAGCTTTTTCTTGCACCCAGGAACATATCACAATTTTTCTTTTTCCAAAGTTCGACTTAATGGTTGACGATGTTCCCTTGTCACAGGAGGAGAGGATAGGACATAAAATCAGTCGTGAATCCAATCAACTTGTGCTGCTTCAACTAGCCGAACAAGGATCCGCGTGCGAATAATTTCCCTGAACTTTTGCACAAGGGTCATCTGGGGCACAATGACCTGTCAGCAGATGTTGCATGGTATCTTATTCGCGGTTTGATTGGCCCAAACAAGTTAAGCCACGCCCTTTCGCAGTCACATATTCCTCACTTGGTGACTAAAATCAGTCTGTAAAAAACTGAAGGCTGCGCAACCACAATTAATAATTGTTTTTTGCAACACTACATCATTTCTGCCGTTCTCTTATTGAATGCAACACAAACCTTACAGTGTATGCTAATAGTGGACAAACTTCGCAGGTAACACTTGCTTGCGACCCTCACACCGCCGTATCGCTTACATAAAAAAAAACAAAAAACGAAAGGCGAATAAACCAAATATGTACCAAATTACGTCAAGTAATCATTTCTTTTTTATGACTTTCGCGCCGAATTGAACCGATTCGCAGCCTAAGCGCCGACAATAATATTGTTTATCGGAATGTGGATTAACTTGACGAAAAAGCCAATGAAACCCATGATGGCGAAACCGATCGCGGTAGCCATAGCGATTTTTTGATATTCTAAAAAACAAAACAGTTCAATTAAGTCTGTAAAAATTACTGATGACGCAAATATTTGCGCGTCTGTCAATATTTCTACGTCGACTAAAATTAAACTTTTGCCTTCACTTCTCAGAAACAAATGTCGCATGTTTCTTTGACACCTAAGTTTAGTTAGATGCACATGGCGCAAAGTAGCCACCTCCCTGCACCCATATTACTCTGCTCCGAATGGACTCTCCTGGGTCAGTTCATGCGGTACTCCGTGGTACAAAATAGAACTTTGATTACTTACTGCACAATCAAATCGCCGCTTCCCCCCTTTCCCCAGCGCGTCATATGTAAATCCATATTTGCTCAGAATACAGTAATAAACAGAACCACTGAATCTGATGACAGTCAAGACGACCCTAAAGACAAAGTGCACTAAAGAATCGAGTACTGTATGATAATCAGACTCAGCACACACGTTTTAGTGGGTAGCCCAAATTCTGGACCTGCAGCACCTAAGTGAAAAAATTCGGAATTCTTGATTGCAAAGGTGGCTCTAAAGAATTGAGATGGCGTTCCAAAAATATTCCTACCCTTAGTAACTGAACTAAATATCATAGGTAATAATTTTTCAATACTCTGCCATTGATTCTACAGTAAAATCGATGTCAGAGTTGTGCAAAGGGGAGGATATAAGGGGCAGCCAAAATTTCAGACTGTTGCTTCCTCAATTATAAGAAACGGAAGTCGAAATTTCCATTTCCCAATGAGTCCCCATTTGCAATCAAGAATTTCGACTTTTTTGCATTGGTGCTGGATATTCAGAACTTTGGCTACCCGCTATAAAACGTCGGTGCTAAATCTGATTATCATACTTTATGTATTCTTTTCTCTTTTCTCATTATATCGATCATGAAGTGCACTTCGCACTTCGGTAAGGGGTATTTTCCCATATTTTACCCCTATTTCCAGACATCGATAAAAAACTGACCAGCTGCCCCCTCCTATGACCACGCCTACTAGGCAAAGTTTAACCCAAGTTTATGTGAACTGTGAAAGATTCTCATGGGTAAATGGGCTTTCCAAGATCTGGGACCTAATTTTCGCACAACCAGTCTTCTTCGTGAGGGGAAAAGGGTCCCTAAAGCTGTAGCAATAAAAGAGCCATGTCATGTCATGTCATACTTTATCCATAGCCAAGCACTGTACAGGGCACTCGAGGGCTAAGGAATACATATTTGACAATCATTTTGTACCGAGGCGGGAGTCGAACCCTTCCCTCTAACGATAAGTGCGCACCCAGCGTGAGAGGCAGACACCCTCGCTAGGTCACGACCCCGGTCAAAAGCCGCCAGTGCAATCTGCAAGTCAGTAAATTTGTAGTATTGGCATCAGCAACTGTTTTAAGACCTTCGGAGAGATGGCTGGGATGGAAACGCTAGTAAAGGCACATTTCTGATTATAATCTTCTTCGACTTACAAAGAAATTGTTTCCAGTGTTAAAACTTTTCAGACACTTTTGTTCAAACTCAAGCCCTTCCTCTGCAGACAATACTGTACCCATTAACTGCAGAATTTATGTGGGTCTGAGTATGCCACTTATAGCTCTATGAAGTGGCACCTAAATCCAGCCAGCTGAGAGCTACTGCATGACTTTTAGTTTTTCACCACTTCTATCTCACTCGCAAAAAAAGTCTTTACATAAAATGAAAGACTTCATTACCTTTTCGATCCGGTTTTGTGCATCGTTTCACCAGACGTATAGAATCTTTGACAAATCCTTTCGCTGGCTCGATGTACAGCTGAATTTGATCCATTTCTGTCGAACTTTGATTGTAAAAACGAAAACAAACACCAAATTACCTTGCTTTAGTTCACGAAATCTTTCACTGGGAAATACAGTTGTTGGTGCGTTATTTCGTCCACGCCTGGAAAGAACACTGTGGCGCACTCTCCGCGATTGCAATAAGAAGTTAAAGACTGCAAAGCCGAAGGCGCGAAACGCGGGAAATATAAAATTTAGAAATAGCACCCCCGGAGTGGCGATTCGCGTAATTAACCAATTGCATCACATCGTATTTCATACTTTATCCATCACATTACGCCACAAATTCACTGTTTCTATGCGCATCGATTAATTCCTCTCCACATTCCAGCCCGGATGCACGTGTGACAAAAATAAATGCAAACTAAATAAAGCCCACTAATATACAAAAAAGGTGCCCAAGTGAAAGACCTAAAACCCAAATAACCCTCGTACTGTCCAAAAATATCGAAGAAGAAGTCATGTCTTTTTCAGGAATATTAAGAAACAAAACAGCTTTATTTTATACGTTTATGATTTTTTAAGGGCCGTTTCTCGTGCCATTCACGATGTTCTCTCCAATCGGCACGTTGACATTGAACATCGCAGTACCGTCGTTTCGGACGGACGCCTTCCTTGACGCATCTTTTGCAACAAAGCAACGCCTTTTGGCGATTTGACGCCCCGCATTTGCCGCACGCTTTCAATTTTCCGAAAGCTAAAATTTCGAATCTTTCTCCTCCAACTAAATCGAACAGTCGTTCCAAATATACTTGATGACCACCAGAGTTACGTTTTCCTTCTATTATGTCGAGAATTCGCAGCCTATCGGCCGAGGAAAAACGAATAGGTGTAACACCAAGTTTCAGTAAAGCTCTTGATCCATTTTGGAATGAACGAAAATGAAAGAATAATTTGACACAAAATTGGTACACAAAAAAACATGTTTGCCGAGACCACGAACGCAAATTAGCAGATTCTTGATTATTTCCGAAGACGTCATCGTGATTTTTTGCGAAATTGACACCTAGAAACGATTTTATCGATGCGCTTAGGCCGATTTCTTTGAACCATTTTCGTTCAGTTTGCACACTGCCTCGCTCGCCGATATGAGCGATCGAGTTTAAAGCATCGAAAGCGCGTAATAATTTAGTTTCTCCTCCTACGGAATTATTGAAATCAGTTTCGACAAATACGTGACGAAAAATCCACAAACACTCGGTCGACATCCACCAATAATAGGCGTCCAAATCGCTTGAAGTGGCTACCGATAAGTGACGTTGGAGAAAAATACGTTCCTTCGTTTCACACGGCAATATCTTCCACATTTCGACCAATAATTGCGGCGAAACGACAAAATCCGAGTAGACCAAACTCGTGGGTAAACGCTTTGGATTTCGAAACGAGCCTTGAGGAAATCGAAAGTGAGTTGTATCGGGAGGGCATTCTTCAGCTGAATTTCCCTTTGCAACAACAGCTGATTCCTTTTCGACTTTGTCCATATCGATCGATCAGCTGCCTATCAAAAACCGATAGCGAAAGTAATCCGGAATTGCAGAAGTATCGGCTCCGCTTACTGGAGCGAGCGGTTCAAGAGACGGTTGATAAAACGCATTTGGAATTTGCGCAATATACAGTAGCTCACCCGCCCAATAGCATCCTTGACGTACAGATTGATATAAGCAGTGTACCTGCACATCAAGCTGCTAGGGGGAAGTAGAAAAAGTAGGGAACTATATATTGTATTATATGTGGCGGCTCCAAGTTGATTCTGTTGATTCTCTCAAAAACGTTCATTTTACTTTGCTCTGCAATAAAAAACTGAGTGTTTTTCCTGGTTTTTCTTCGTTTCCAACATGAAACATTTTAAGCAAGTAAGAAATACCAGATTACCAGCGTATCTGCTGACCTTGGTTTGCGCGCCAAGAATCGACAAACGCGTGGGCGGAAGGGCAGGTTTTCGTGTGAAGACATGTTTGTGTTCACAAAATTCTTCAGCTCTTGCCTCGGCTTATGCTTTTGATGAGCTTATGATTCATTTGTTGTATGCTCGCTAAATTTCATATTATCTCCAAAAAGTCTGTTATGACAGACTCGAAACTTTCAGACCAGCCAATGCACAGAGTGGAACCAGGGCTTAGGATGGCTGGTCTACTCGGCCACTGCTGAGCGCAACCACAGTTAAGGAAAAACGTCTGAGCAGAAGCTGCTTTTTCTGCATGAATATCAACAGGACGACTGATCCTGGCAGAGGACCATGCAATCTTGTGCTCGTAGTCCACTTGGTCGGCTAGCAGTGTCTAATTCTCGGGCTAGTTGTGCTTGCTCTTATTGTTAGTAAGGAGTGTTCGACACGCGGCCAAGTAAATCATTTTATGTCATGTGCCCCTTCCTCCTTGAGTGTGTCATTACTGATATGATACACCATGAGCATGAACATAAAGTTTGAAGAAGGGGAAAAAATTGTTCAGTGTTCATCGAGGCTTAGGCATGTAACGATATGCAATATCACTTTGCCCCCTGCGCTACAGCTTTAGCATGCAGTATGCAGGTTGCTTGTGTGGAACAGCAAAGCTGCCTTTGGGGAGCCTCTCTGAACAGCAGCAGTACACAGAACAAACTGCTTTGTGGCTTGGATGCTGACATAGCTATGCATGCATACAGTAGGTGTGCGAGATTACAAGCTGTTTGCAGTGCCTAACATGTTGGGCCACCTCTCCTTTTTCTTGTGGCCGAGTAGACCAGCCATCCTAAGCCCTGGTTCCACTGTGTGCAGTGGCTGAACTAAAAGGTGCAAGTCTGTGATAAGAGACTTTTTGGAAATAATGTGCCCGTTTTTCGTTTTTGCTACAAGCTAGTTTGGTCCGAAATACCGCATGTCCTCACATGGATAAACTGAGAGAGTTGGGTGACATGACTACTGTACGCTTTCTTCCAAACCTCTGAAAAACAGAAACGAAACGTGAACTCTCCGCCCCCCCCCCAGGAAATTACTCGTAAAGACCGCCTGCAGATCGACCATTTCATAGTCAGAAACTCTTACCCGTGCCTGCTCATAAAATGCGCAGATTTTTCGAATATGTGCCAACTTAGATATGCAGGCGACAAAGAAAACAACAAAAATACTTCTTTGATGCCTCTATCATACCATCTTTGAGTAGGCTAAAAGTTCAATAGTAAGACCGATCATATTCCTTGTTCACAAAACATGCTCAATGGCAAAAATATGCTGGTATTACTGACCTAACGAGTCTGACACTACGAGAAGGCAAGCAGACACAGGGAACAAATGGAACTGAAAGAGACAACCTATCGAAGCCGAAGCCGCCTAAAGAGAACCAGCTTATTCTCGGGGTGGTCTTTTAACTTCTTTATCTTCAGAGCAGTCCATCAGAAGCTGAAATAGAACACTTAGGATCCGCAAGTTTTATCAGGCTGATATTAGCTCTAATTTTCCTCAACAATATTACTTCACCCGAACAAAAATTCGCATGTTCTGGAAACCGACAACGGCTTGTCAGATTTTGATAAAAACTGGCACGATTGTAGATTTGGCCGATTCTGCTGGGCGTGCAAAAAATCAAGAATTTTCGTCGAACCGTTCTCGAGTTATTAGTGGGCGAAAATCGTCCTTTAGCGTTAGGCGTCTTGTTGGCTGGTCTAAGCAGTGCCTGGAGACGATTATTATTTCCAAGAAGTCTGTATTACAGACTCAAAACTTTTAGACCAGCCAATGCACAGAGTGGAACCAGGGCTTAGGATGGCTGGTCTACTCGGCCACAAGAAAAAGGGGAAGTGCCCCAACATGTTAGGCACTGCACACAGCTTGTAATTGCTCGCGCACATATACTGTATGTATGCATTGATATGTCAGCGTCCAAGTCACAAAGCTTGTGTTCTGTGTACAGTATGTACTGCTGCTGTTCAGACAGGCTCCCCAAAGGCAGCTGTTCAGTTGATGTCTCTAAGCTCCGCACCGAAAATGGAAGAACAGAAACACAAGTGCCAATTACACTTGATAACTCAAGGATGACGGAACCAAAAAAGTTGGTTTTTGCGAGCTTTCCGACCATGTCAATTTTTATCGAAATCCGTTCAATATCTGACGAGCGACGGATTAAAAAAGTGATTTTTGTAGGAATAACCTTTCAGAAATTGAAGCTTCAAAAAATGACTGTCAAAAGGCGGAGTCGAAAAGGTTCCAGCTTCCATAAAAACTAACATTCACTACTGTACGACCTCTGGTTGTTTATCTAGGCACATGTTGTCTCCTCCCCCTTCTCCTCCTCCTCCTCCTCATCTTCTCCCACTGAACAAGAAATTAGCGTTCTGCGTCTGTTTGGCTGGTCTAACGTAAGCAGGCATTAGCTCGCCTTTGTTAACGCTATATATGCTAGAACAAACTTCTCAATCCACAATCTGTTTTTGAAGAAGTTTGAAAATATGTGAAACCGTGATGCGCTTGTGTTAGATCGTGACTTTTTCAGTTTACAGATTGGTTGATTTTGGTTTTTAAATCTCTGAAAATCTTTCTGAAAGTAATGGTGCTTTTGCAACACGTCTGGGACAGTTTTGTGGTGAGAAATATACTACGAACGTCGTTGTTTCGCTTTTGCTTCATGTTAACAATTTTTGGCTGGTTTCTGGTTTGCATTTTTAAAGTTGCGACTTGCTGTGAAATCTGAAACTGCATAACTCGGTAGAGAGCGCATTCAGTTGACAGAGCACATTGTTCCCTACAAGACTATAGTAACTGGCATCAGTCAGAAAGGGGCTTCCTGCTCGTGGCACGATCCTTCCGTGCGACAGTGCTGATTGTTGATACAAACTTATTTTACCTGCAAATTATCGAGATAAAAACCGTGTTTTATCTGTGCCACTTCAGATAAGCAGATTTGTCTAGATCTGTGCGGGATAGTTTTAGGTGTTACTAATATGAGCCATTGGTTTCACCTTTCCTAAGCGGCGCTTAGAATTTATGCTGCATGCATAATCAGGGCCTGCAAAACATTGTCCACGGATGAGTGGTATGCGCAGAAAACACTGGTTCGCAAACTTGGAAAAGGTAGCTTTCCTGCATTATCTGGGTGATATGTGTGGCATTTAGCTTACCTTCAGACCTATTAGTCTCGGTATATACGCCCTATGAATCAAGCCCCAAAAGGGCTTAAAAGAAACAATTTCTCTGAAAGCAGCAAAATCCACCTTCTGCCACAAAATCAAGCAAGAATGAGGTCTGTCAATATACTCCTGAACCTACAATTTTTCTGTATTTTTCTCGCGAACTGTTTTGTATTGCGTACTCCTCAGTTTTCGCACCAGTCAATGACTGAAAATGCATTGAAATTTGTTGTGGGGGATTATTTTCGGGACAATGACCTTCCATCCGCCAGTCTTGAATGCTTCCTGAAATCAAAGATGTTCGAGAATGCCTGCGATGAAGTGTTTGAAGGGAATGCGCTCACGGATATCGACGAAATTATGCTGTGGAGAGCTAGCTACCATTTTGATGGCGAGCAGTTTGAGGAAGGCAATGCAAATCTGGTCGAGTGGAAAAAATCTGCTAAAAAAGCTTTGGAAAATGATATTATCAAACAAGCGCGATTCGAGATTGGCCACGCTTTGCATGGAGTCCAAGATTTCTACAGCCATTCCAACTGGATCGAATTGGGGAACAAGGAACCAATGGCGGGCCTGGGCAATGCGAAAGGGTTCGATAACGTGCCGTTGGCCGGGCCAGACACGCCAACCTGCAAGCCTTGTCCAGGTTATCCCGAGGAAGTATGCACAGACAACATCATTACCGACAAATTGACCAGCGGCTATTACGCTGAAGGTCAGGTGGACGCCCAGGGAGCACCCGTGCAGAAGACACCTGGCAGTGGAAAGTGCAGTCACGGGGGCGACAGCGACACCAGTGCCTACATCGATCCTATCGGAGGAATCAACAAAGATAATTATCAAAATGAACACGGGCATTTATACGAGCAGGCCGCAGCTGTGGCTGAATTAGGAACAGTTCAATATTTGACAGAATTTCGACACGATATTGGTGACGAGCTGTTTGAGAAGTTCGTGGGCTTAAGTGATTTTGATGCATCTGAATGCTGAAGTCACCAATAAGAAGAGAGCTAGTAAAGTGAAATGCAATGTCCATTCAGAGCACACAAAATAGTGTTACAAATGAGCTCAAGGTCAAGGTCAGAATTCTGTCAAAACCCTGATTGACGAACCCTTGGTCTAAGTCAGGGTCAGGTCAGAAAGTTTTCTGAGGGGTCGGTCAAGGTCAGGGTCAGGTCAGAACTTCTTGCACCTGGTCAGAGTATTCTGACAGCGAAAGAAAATAAATTTAGTGAAATGTTAATGAAAAATTTCAATCTCCCTCCTTCCTGTGTGAGGATCTAGGGGCAGTTTCACAGTTCTAAATCCACGTCCTAAATTCTGGGACAGTCCTTGGTCATTTTACAATCAGCTTGGGTTTTTCACACAAGGACACCAAGCTGTCTTAAGTTTAGGACGACCTCGACCATGTCCGAAGTCTGGTGTCTTTACATCCTAGCAGCATAGCCAAGCTGTCACGGCTGTCAGGCGCAGGGCAATCGCCTTTGATCGAGGGCAATTTTGAGCTGACCTGTCTAGAGCAATTTTTATTAGATTATTAGATTATGGCACTTCCCACACACTCTCTCGGCCCGCAAGAACGGTTCTTTTTCAGCTGAACTAAAATTCTGTCGTCCCTTTTTTTAACGATTGAGGCCAAAAAGGGACGACAGAATGCCATCATTATCGTTTTACTCCTTACCCTAGCAAATACATGCACTTAACAGGGGGGGGGAGACACATTTGAAATAAATTAAAACGTATACTCGAGATCAAATTACTAGCAAGCATAATCACATGGTAAGAAGTCCCGTAAAACAGTCGCAGAAAACACAAAACTCTGTTTGTGGACTCAAAATTATGACTTGGAAAAACCGAATGATGTGGTTCACACAGTCTCCCGCTAAACATGACGGTCACATGTACATAAAACGAGGATTCCCAAATAATAAACCTATGGTAAAGCTCATGAAGTAAACTCACTTTGGCACGTTTACAAAGCTTATGTAATGTTGGCCATCCTGCCTTAGCCAAGGAGTCCTCGTGATGTAGTAAAATTATTTAAATACAATCACAGAGCAAACCTCGACTGGTAATGGGTGCCCAGCTTGCACGTACAGTATGTATTTCCCACGTTAAATTTTGTGGTCTGCAAAAATTTCTGAAGTCATCCTTGTTTAATCGTGAAACAAGATAAGACCTGTCTTAGGACGTGCCTGAATCTACGGATAAGGCACCTCTAAGACAGATATTGTGAAACGTCCTAAATTGTCTCAGCGTTGTCCCAAGTTGCTGTCCTAGTTAAACAGTGCCCCAAATTTGTACCCGTCCTAAAATTAGAATCGCACTGTAAAATTGGCCCCTGCTGATTGTGAGTCTCGTGCTGTTGCAGTTGTCTTACTCGTCCAGTCCCCGACTAGTCCCCGACCAGCCCAGCTGCATAGACCTGTGTGCCAGCGTAGTGTGCGCTTGCGTGCGCCATCCATCCATGACATCTCTCCTATCTCTTCCCATTTGTTCATATCCAAACTTTGCCTCACTGGCGCAAGATATTTATGCTGTACCAGCCACTTCCAGCCTGGTAGAGCGCCTTTTCTCGCAGGCCAGCATTGCGATTGGTGGCAAAAGAAAGCGGCGGAGGCACTTAGAACAGGCATTGATATTATAATGAATCAGATATATTTTTGACTATCAATGGGTGTCAGCTATCGCCATCAAAAACAGTTTTACATATCTTTTTGACCTTCATAAAAATTTGGTTTCTTGGGCTGCGCGTAATTTCACGCAATGCCAGGAAATTGTCAGCTGTAGTGAAATTTCTTGGTAAAATTGTAAATACAGTGAAGCTTTGTTGCCTGTGCCAATTATAAGCAAAATTTTTTGTCCGATCAATGTCAAAGTCAGAGGCAGAAAATTCACAAGTCCTCGCAGGTCAATGGTCTGGTCAGAAAGTTTTTTTGTTCGGTCAAGGTCAGGGTCAGGTCAGAAAATTTTTTGAAGGGTCGGTCAAGGTCAGGGTCATTGAAAAACCCAGGTTTGGAACACTAACACAAAATCAGTGTAACTGAAGCAGCATTTTACACTTCCTAGCAAAACTGTGACACACGCAGTTTTGAATACCCAGCCTCGTTTCTGCTGTGCCAAAGTCAGGTTCACCTCATCTTGGAATCTATTCTCCAACATTCTTTCTCAGCATGTGTTAAAATATGGTTTCAGGCGCTGGATTCGATCTTGACTACCGGGGAGTTGATAAGGGTCTACCAAGGACATTGCGTTTGCTGATGATTAGCTTTGGGTGTCAAATAAATAAACAAAGGCCAAGCTTGTGTCATAAGCACACCAGCAAGTCAGAGCAAATCACATGAGTTTTCAGATTAGTTTTTATGCTTGTTTGCGAAAGTGGCAGAAAATTGTGGCATGCACCTGAGATTTGCTAAGCCTTTGAAAAGTCTCACGAGCTCGGGTTTGTGTTTCAAAGTTTTGGCTTTTTCAAAGATGGTCTCAGGTCTGGTTTTATAATTCTTTTTCATTGCCGTATGTATGAAATACATCTCAAACATGGCACACCAAATATACCTATTTAAAGACTTTAAACGATCAAAGTATTTACCTATTATGTGAAATGCATATCATCTTAAATATTATCATTTCTTCAATTGTTTGCTTTGTGCCTTCCGGCTGACACCCGTCATCAAGGTCATCTGGATTTCTAGCAAAGTATACTGATTTTTCTCATTTGGCACAGTGAAGTTGACCAATTTCGGTAAATATTCAATTTTTTCAATCTGAAGTACAAAGGATTTGCGTTTGATTCGACCTCAGACTGTCATATGTGGTGGCAGAATTGCACTTACACCAAGGCTGTAAGAACCAGGCAGCAGAATTCTCCAAAATTCGCCATTCTCATTGGCATAAAATGGAATATCTCGTCCAGATATATATAATTTAGCTTTAGGTATTGGATTCCCGTCTTCGTCCGTCAGGCGTCCACGCACTCCTGAAAAACAAAATTGCGAATGAGGATCCCAAACAATCTGGAAACTTTTTACCTTTGCTTCCTTTTTCGATCAAGGCTAAAAGTGACATTTTATTTTCGGACCAATGTTCAGCAAGTGATGACGCCACTGGATACTTGCAACAGGACACTTCCAGTGTAAGGGCCATGGTGCCGAGAAAGGCATACTGGTAGTCTTGCAAGGACCCTAGAAACAGTCAAAGATCAGAGTGAATCTTGTTTAGATTTACACCTTCACTCGCCGAATACAGGATACCAGTCGGCACCGTTGGTGATCCCTTTCGGGAATGCATTGAGCCCGCCATTGCAAGAGGTACCGTCTGACATTAGGGGATGCAAATCGGAATATGAACGAGCCAAGTAGCGAAGAACGTCGTCATCTGGAGCCGTCGAATAGCGGGCTTCAGCATCTAAAAGTTGTTCCATGAGATAAGTGAGCTGGAGATTTGAAGCAAAGTGAGCTGGCATTGCCATCTGGTCATTGAACCAGCACTTGGTCTGAACTGGGCACTTTGATCCCTCACTTTTATTCAATCCAGACCCTTTGAGATCCCATAGCTCCATGGGTGGCAAGCAAATTTAAAAAGTCATGTAGGAACTTAAGACATGGCGTGTAGCGTCTGGTGCCATATTGGAGAGCGGCTGGTGCAGCTTTTAAATCACACCAAAACCGAGCAGCCAAGCAAGTCCCTCCCTAGTCCATAGCTGAATCATTACCGAAAGAACGCTCGCAGCTGTGGGTGCACATGATCGGTCAGACAGCCTTCTGCAAAAGCCAACTAGAACCTGTGCTGCGAGCAAGCAGTGCTTTCGGCCTGTGGGGGGCACGTGGTGAGCACATTTGACTCAGGAAAATTGTTTACAATGCAGTGCTGGAAGGTGTAATCAAGCCTGGCAGGCGCAGGAGAGGGTGTGACCGACCGAAGTAGGCGGGGCAAACTTGCACTTGCAAGCCATCTTGCATCTTGCTGAAACATCAGCCCAAGAGGTTGACGTCTCCCAGCCAAGAGAGATCGTTTACTCTCTCCAACTTGACATGCAGACGCGAGGATCATTTTTTACCGAGGCGGGAGTCGAACCCTTCCCTCTATGTTCTCAACCAGCGTGAGAGGCGGACGCCTTAACCCGCTAGGCCATGACCCCGGTATCAGTGTCAGTTCTCAACTCTAGATTATAGCAATCAGAGATTGACTGATGTTCGTTTACCCGAGAAATTCGACACAAAAGTCAGGAATATTCTTATGACAAAAGAATGCTAAAGATTCTTCTGACGCGCTCACATCATCCTGCCGCCTACTAAAAGGAAACCTGACACTAGGCAATGAGACTACAGCTTAGATGATGTAGCATGCGGGTAACTCGGGCTTCCAGCAGCCACCATCTCTAGGCGTCAAGGATACATGAAATATCAACTCGACTGGTTGAAAACTTTGTCATGCCTCCCATCACAGGTCAAAGGTTCACTGCAGGTTACACTTTCCCGCACCTCGTTGTCAGTGTGGCAAAAGAGTCATGGCATACCTGCAAGCTCCACCAACGTACTGCCATAGTTCATGCCAGCACTGACGTCAGGTGAGGGAAAGTGTATGCTTAGTTGCTTTTAGGGAGGTGTGATGGCGGCTGGCATAGTAGACATTGAGTGGCAGTGGTGAGATGGGGCTGTCGCTTTCATAATTTTTTGGCGGGAGACGTGGTTTAAATAAATTTGCCTAAGACGGACAAGACATATCGAGTACTTATCTCTTATCACTTCGAAAACAAGCGCCCATACTCGACCTACCTGACGTACTATCCCAGGGATAACTGGCCACCACGGCTCCACCATGTAAATTTGCCGCGAGCACAAACGGCACCGAATGAAGCCAGTGCACAATTGCCATTGTCTCTGGCTCTCTCTTCGTTTTCGTATTATTTACACGCCATCGATCCGGGAAATCACGGTTTAAATCGACGCCACGGGCGTTTTCCCTAGAAGGTCATTTTAGTCAGTTTGCACTGAAAGTGCTCTTCCCGCTCGATCGACCAATTGATCGATTCACCATCACCTCACCATGACTCAAAGACTCACCTGCCAAATCGAGGTTCGCAATGACCTTCAAGGCCAGCAATGGCGAACCCATCCGGATTAGCGGAAGTCAATAAATGGATGCGCACTTGATTCATTACCCGAGTGGCATTTTCATCGTGTCCATACGAGGATAACAGGAAATCAGCCAAGTATAAAAGAATTTCTCGTCCCACAGCCTGTTACAAAATAATACCATCATTAGGCGCGAGTCAAGAGATTCGAAATGAACACCAAGAATTATGCACAATAGGGTGCTCTAGAATGGCATTGGAAATTATACAAAACGACACGTGTCCTCCTTTTCTCATTGACGTAAGCAGACTTGGGAGTGAAGGAGATTTGATAGGTTTCCACGAAGCAAGGATAAAAGAACCTTCTTGACTTACTTCATTTCCATGAAGGTTAGCTATTATTGCTACTTCGGGTCGCAACATCACATGCTCTGACGCCTGTTTCGATGAGATTGCCAAGACCCAGAGGGGGCGTTCTGAAAAGAAAGAGCAGCTTATAAAAGTACATGCGGCGACCATTGTCCCTTTCTCATCTGCCTTGGCATTGCCTGCAGCTAGATCTAGCAGAAGGTAAGGGCTAGGTGTAAAATTATGAGGCGACGTACATATGCTGTTGCGCATTCGCAACGAAGCACCAACTCAGGAAACTGATGTGCGCCCATCGGGAAACACGACAGTGCCACAAGGCCACTGTAAAAGGCTAATGGTGAAAGGCAGCAGCAGCAGTTAAAAAATAAACTCACTAACTTTCAACACTTTCCCCAATAGAATATAAATGTGCTTGGCCAGGATACGATTCCTCCAACTGCTTCAATACTTTTTCCATTTTATCGTGATTGTGATAAGATAACATTGAAAACTGATCTTGAAAAATCGAACCACTTTTCAAAGTTTTTGTAAATACAGTCAAAAAGTGAGTTAAAAATAAAATCGATTTTAAATACTGATTCATAGTTGTTATTGTGAGAATGTCTCTAAAATTTGACTAATTACTCATCGCAACAGCACCCACACTCCAAGTATGTCCAGCACATCGGCAACAGTGAAGTAGAAAGTGAAGAATAATTATGTCCGCATTCGCTGGAAACCAGTTGCCGCCACATTCATTTGAATTATTGAGTTATTAGCAGAGCTTGATTCGTTTCTGGGTTAAATCTGCGTGACAAAATAGGTTTGCCATACTTACATATTCATTCGCTTCCCTTCCGTTTTTAGTTGTGGCAGCTGGTATTAGGTACGCTCACGCGCCAAACGCAATAATTTGCACGCTTTTCAATTTTAACTAATGGATTAGTGACAAGAAAAGCTTACAACTAACTACCGAAACGGTCTAAATTTACTTTTCGTGTACATAAGGCCGATCGAAGTTTAGTTTGATAAAAAAAAGCAAAGGAACGTCGAGAAGTTAGCTGAGGCATTGCCGTCATATGAGCGTAGGCGAAACCGGCTATGACAACTGCGAAATGCGCAAGCAAGGAAGAAGGTTGAGGGAAGAGAGTGAAAAGCCTCGTCTCATCGTCAGTCCCGTTCTATCGAACTGCGTCTGGCTTGGGTGGTTGTCGTATTGATAGGTACGGTAACGTGAGACATTGTATCGACAATGGACTCGCTGCCCCGAACTCCTCTCTTTTATCAATACTATATTTGTAATCCTGCCTCTTTTTCCTTTTTACAAAGAAAACAAGCTTGTTCTAGCATTCTTACCTCAAAGGGCCAGCCTGGCCTTCGAAGACCTCGGCAACAAGCCCGCAACAGAGAGATCGCGGGCAGAGAGCTCATACGTGTTTTATATATCTCATCATTGCCCTTCTCATAATTAGTCCCCAAAGAAACTCGAGGCGTTTTCTCTTCTTATTAGATTTGAATAAAAAAGAAAACTTATTTTATGACAAATATAATGAGACATTTTCGAAATGCCCAGAGTGCTCTCAGGTGTATGTGCTGGGTGCAATGTTGGCCGAAGTGCAAAGCTATCGCAATCGATCAATCGACCTTGCCCTCCAGTGGCACGTGCATTAGAACAGGATAAAGATGGTTGTTAAAATTAACGAAGCGGAAGACCAATGCTCGATTGATTTTAGGCCAGAACGCTTTTACCCAGCGCCAATGCGTAAAACGCTGTCGCGAGGTTAGAACGAATCATGAATAAAATAAGCGCCGATGATAGTTAGCGGATGGAGGGTGAAAAACGAGACTCGCCCTTGGTCTGACTGAGGTCGCCAGTCTGTCCATGGGAGATTTATAAGAAGGAACCAGGGAATCTTATCTTAGCATACCATACTGGGTGCCTACGTAAAGAAGAGTCAGCCTGCGGAGGTCGTCTAACTGATACTTGATTAATGGGAGTTCGGAAGTCTATAAGAACGACACCCCCTACAGTGCAAGAGACCTGTGCTTGGCAGTTACTTCTTTTACGTGAATATTGATTTAGGTTCAAAGGCGTGGAAAAAGTATCTTAGGGTAGTAAAAATGCCAAATTGACAATGTAGGTTCCAATAATAGGCGGTGGGGGAGAAAGTGAAACCTGTAATGAAAAGGTCGAGAAGTTGCCATTTGCTGATAGGAGACGAGGAGCTTAACTCATATTGCTCATTGTTCAGATTACATTTTGCTCGTTCATCAAGGCATGTCGCACTCTCAAACAACGAAATGATTAGGTTAGAAAGTATCATTTGATCTCATTCGGCCACATAATAACAAACCGACAGACTCATCAAGATGACAAGATTTTTTACCCTTTTTTTGAAACATTAGATATTAGGAGGGTTTTTAATTTTTGACCGACATTTTATGATTCCAAATCTCTTTCTCTAACTGGTATTCTTTTTAGCTAGCGACTATTTTTCTGTGCTGACGCTGTTTGCCTCTGTCATGTGCTGTTTTTTCAATGAGGCCCAAAATTTTGCCTCTTTGCCCCTATTAAGAACGAAAAAAGTGGCCAAAAAATATTAAGAAGAAAATCGCCAAGAAAAACTAAGTGGGTAGCTAGAGGGGAAAAGAATGTTTCAAGGAAGTCCTAGTCCCAGTATGCGTCGACAAGCCGACTACCCTGCCCTTTAAGGTCACGTACTAGCAACTGAGAAGGAAGCCCTGGGCCCTTACCCCATCACGCAGGGTCGAAGAAAACTGAATTGTGCTGTGTCGCCTATACGGTCAACGGAAACACGAATCCGGGCAGTAACAGCATTAGGAGTTGTGTAAGGAGAACCCTTTGCATAATGCCTGCGAGAAATCAATAATTACGAGCTCGAATACTGTAACGTACAAATATAAAATGGGAAAATGTGATGCAGATTTGGGGGCATTTATCTTGTGCGCCGAAAATGGAGCAATCTGTGAACAAATCGATATTCTTGGATCCTAAAGAAAAAATTAAATTTTCGCTAATCAATTCATATACCATTAGCAAAATCGCATTTGGTTCTAGAGTAACGAGTATCTTAACACTGTTCCGACTGCTCCCTTTGCGACTTCTATTGCATAATGCGTGATACATCGCCAAAAAAATGTTAGGCTATAAAATAGCGTAAAGGGTGGATAGGGACGCACTGGACTGGATTAGATCAAACTAAATTTGAGTTATAATATTTTTGCAGTGGAGACGTATAATTGACAAACAATAAAATCTTGTCACGGCGTGCATAAATGCATGTGTGCCGCAGAAATATTAAGCCAGGTCAGTGCTCCGTGGAATATGTCGATAGCGCAAAAAAATTTGATTCTCCTCTTGAAAGGGAATCCTTTCTAAAGAGGGACATAAATATTAATGCTAACCACGGTCTGCTCTCGACTCGAGTCCCAGACTAGATACTGGATTTCTCAAACATTTCCGCAGCTTCCAGACGAAGAGGAGACGAATGATCTTTCAAAAGTGCCCTTGGTCAATCTGAAAAAGTTGATCATGCCTCAGCTGTTATACGGACATCGATCCATTGTGGCTATCTGGCGTTTCGATTTCGCCTGACAGATCTATGGCCTGTAGAGTTGGTTTAAAAATAGCAGCTAGTTCGACTGTTCCTCAAATCTTCACTTGTGAAGTGAAGAGCTAAGAAACAAGGTAAGGAGTACCGTGCTTTAGTAATGAAAGAGTGTCAACTCACTGCAGCAGGTACATATTGTTTAACATGCATCGAAAGCAGACACCAGCCGATAATTAGCCACTGTGACTACAGCGCAACCTTCACTTGAAAATTCGGATTATCTTAATTAACCAAAATGTCGGATTGGGTAAAATTGGATTAAGTGCGATCAGACTGGATAATTCAATCCGACTAAATTTTCCAAAGAATTCGGTTCACTTTAGTTCAGACCCAGTAATCTCTCACAGTCAGAGCTCCGTTTTGGTTTTTTTTGGACCATGAAAAAAAAACGGTAGTATGCAGGCAGACGCAGAAAGATTATAAAGTACGTGCAGCAGCCAGATCAAGCAGTGGGTATCGAACAAAAGGCACCTTCGTGTAGTAGGCGTGTTTGGCCTGTGGAGAAGGTAGTGCATTTGGTTTGCCTTAAGTGGCCGCCTTATGCACTAGGCTGTATGCGGTTGCCTTGACTGGCCGCCGCATACAGCGTATCAGTTGCCTTCGTTGGCCGCTCGATACGCTCCTCCAGGAGAGGCTGAAACCCGTCGGGTTGATGTCTCGGGCACCTACGACTAGGTGACCTGCCTGGAGGGTTTATGAGTCCATCCGCTACCCGCGGTATCTTCTCCAATGTAGGGTTATTCCGCCTATTACACACATTTGGCGTCACGGGAGGAGCGTGTTGGTGTGTACCGAGCATCGAGGTTGACTCGTGTCGGGAACTCCCTTGCCTGGGTAGCTTACAGGCCAGGTCTTCGGACTTGGAGGCTAAACTTATGCAGTGTGCATTTCGTGGCCAAGGGGTTGCTCCGGCGGACGCTTGTGAGCAACTGTATGTCAGGTACCACCACACGTGAACCTGTTTCACCACCTTCTTCCGGGTGGAAGCGATGGGGACATCGCTTTCCTAACGGAGGGAGGAATGTAGTTGGCGTGTTTGGCCTGTGGAGAAGATACCGCGGGGAGCGGATGGACTCAAAACCCTCCAGGCAGGTCACCTAGTCGTAGGTGCCCGAGACATCAACCCGACGAGTTTCAGCCTCGCCTGGAGGAGCGTATGAGGCGGCCAGTCAAGGCAACCGCATACTGCTCCGTGCATAAGGCGGCCAGTTAAGGCAACCAAATGCACTACCTTCTCCACAGGCCAAACACGCCTACTACATTCGACACCAAGCATACAGTCCAAAAACTTGCCAACAGAAAGTGCTACTGGCCAAAAAATTGAACAACGCTGACTCGCATTAAAACAAGGTTGGCCTGTTAGATCACGTAATTTGGATGATAGCGCCAGACATTGAATTCAGGCTGTGAACACGAATCCCAGTTCCAGTGACTTCCAGGTAGGCTATGAGAGGAGTTAGTTTACTTTTTTTGAATCAGGAATGCCAGATCAATACATCATCCATTGGGTGCTCATTAGAACTGAAATCCTGGAATCAATAAAAAGCAAAATACAAAATTTACAGAAGCCCACATAACGAAATATAATCTCTAGCATCTACAGTCAGCAGATTTTTTTTACAAAAGTTCAAAATAACTTACAGTACAATACACTGCCGTAAAAAAACTCAGTTCATTCATCAGAAAAACGACGCGATTCGGAAGAGGAGGAGGAGGACTCACATCAGCGCCAAAGCAGCGGCTGCGTAAGGATAGGAATTAGCCGCCCTCATCTGGCCACGTGAATTCATTTTATTTGCAGCTAGTCCATGATTTAGACGAAGGTAATTTCACGTCATTTTAGTAGTCGTTAGAGAGACGCCTTCATGAAAACGCTCAAGGCCAATTTCATGTACGAGTACTCTGTATTCCTACTGGGCGTCCCTTTCCTTTTTCCTTATTTGTTGAACGCTTCGGTTTACTCAGGCCTATTTTCGCCTCTGCGCAAACGTAGCAAAAAAAGTGTTTCATTAGAGTTTCCCATACACCACTTCTGATGGATGCTCCGCCAACACTTCGCAACGAGTATTTGTAGGGATTTTCCCCCTGCGCTACGCTAATTCATCAAATACATACTTGGCAGCAGGGAGCATTTAAGCTGAGATTCTTGAACCAGTATCTTTTACTGATCTCATGATTAGTCAAATCTAACACGATTATGTTTAGCTTCAAGCTGTGCAAAACTTAGCTCTTGCATCCCTGGGCCAGGCACCCAAGACTTAATATTCCAAGGAAAGAGTTATTTTTGGGAATAGCAAATGTCATTTTGACCAATGCTGGTTGGAAAACGGTTGTGCAAACAGGACGACTGCAAGTGAGCCATCTGCGTTTTCGTTCAGGCCTTCCAGCTGTAAGCATTGCTGAGGATCGAGATGCAAGGAGGCCAGCGGGAATACTGAAATTGAAGAAGCATTGGTCGTTGATTCTTATTACGGATTACATTACTCATTCATAATGTAACGTAATCCGGAAAAGAGTCACTGCACTCTTCCTTTTGCGTATTCGCTTTCAAAAAATTTATTCGGCTCCCCTCAATGTCATCTTGAATATGAAACCTCTGCCACGGAGTCACTTATAATAACAGCACCGAAATGAGAGCATACTCCAAATGTGGACATATTGGGTAGATTTCCGCACCAGACGCAGGGATCGAAGCCGGCATTCACGACATGCATCCGAAAAAAGCCCTTATTGAAGGTGAGATATGTTCACGATAGTGTTCCAATGACCTGGCTTTTTCACTGCCTGACCTGACCCTGACCTTGATCGACCCCTCAAAACATTTTCTGACCTGACCCTGACCTTGACCAGCCCCAAAAAAACGTTCTGACCTGACTGTTGGATTTTCAGACCTGACCTTGGCGAGGAAGTGTAAATTTTCTGGCTCTAGCTACAAAGCTTCGCTTTGTTTGCCTGTTCGTCAAGAAGATTTAGTGCAGCTGACAGTTTCCTGCGTTGCATTATGTAAAGTTCCACATGCAAGTTGTGTTTTTATCGATCTCAAAAAGATATGTATCTAAATATGTTTTTTAGGCTTTGGGGAAAAGAAAAAAGCTCACACACATTAAAAGTCAAAAATACTCGTACAGCTTATTCGTTCGGAACAATCGCAATGCTGGACTCTACAACGCTGTAAGCGTCTTGAGCCAGAATATCTTGCGCCTATGAAGCCAAGTTTGGATATGAACAAATTACAAATGGATAGAGGGATGGGCTATGCCATGGATTTATGTATGGCATACACAAGCAAGCACTAGGCTGGCACACACTAGTCTATGCAGCTGGGCTGGGCTTTTATAAGCTTAACCATCTGTTTTATTATTTGGGAATCCTCGTATTATACTCAAATCTGTCATGTTAGTAGGCGGCTCTGTGAACCACATCATTCGATTATTACAAGTCAAAATTTTGAGTCTCACAAACGGAGTTTTGTGTCTTTTGCAAGATTCTGTACCAATGGGAGAATACTTGCTAGTGACTTTACCAAGCGTATAAGTTTTAATTACTTTTATGTATGTGTCCCTCCCCTGTAAAGTGCATGTATTTGCTTGGGTAAGGAGTAAAATAATGATGATGGGGTTCTGTTGTCCCTTTTTGGCCTCAATGACTAAATAAGGACGACAGAATTTCAGGTTGGCTGAAAAACAACTGTTATTGCAGGTCGAGAGAGCTGAAGCAAAGTGCCACAATCTCAGGGCCCTCTAAGATTGCACTAGACAGGCCACTGCCAAAAAAACCCGGCCCTCAAAGCAGTGACAGGTTGGCAGCCGTGCTGAAACTAAAGACACCAGTAAGTGTGCGTCTCAAGACATGGTCGAAGTCGTCCTAAACTTAAGACAGCTAGCTGATTGTGAAATGACTTGGTACTGTCCTAGAATTTAGGACATGCCTTGGAATTTAGAACTGTGACACCGCCACCAGATCTTACACAGGAAGGCGGGAGCTTGAAATGTTTTTTTTACCAACATTTCACTAAATTTACTTTCTTTCGCTGTCAGAATACTCTGACTGGGTGCAAGAAATTCTGACCTGACCCTGGCTTTGACCAAGGGTCGGTCAATCAGGGTTTTTTTGACAGAATTCTGACCTTGACCTTGAGGTCATTTCTAAAACTAGCACGAAAAAGCTCCCATCTATATATGACCAAAATTTTTTTTTAATATCTCAACGAGACCATGAAGACTAACTAATTACCTGACCTCCAACGTATGGATGCCACACTTCCCTTTACACACGAAATCAGGGATTTTTCGATTTTTAAGACTCATACTGTAAGATCCGTCCCCGTGCCTACTTCGTAGTCATTCTTCGCTGTTTAGTTTGTGCGGGTTTGATAAAAATGAAACGAGTGGACTGACTTTAACACCAGATCAGCAGTAGCCAATGTACTGCATCACCAAACATTCACCGTAAAACTTCCATGACCTTGCTGGACACTATATTTCCTCGAAATTCCCCCCCCCCCCCCCCCCGGAAATTGTCCCCCCAGGGACGAATTTGAATTACCGCACAAAATCATCAGGTGTGGAAAATGTGAAGGATATAAGTGTTTGCGTGATAGAAAATGTTTCCCTTGAAGAGTCAGATGATGAAGATGAGATTGCAGACGAAGATATCGTGCATGTTGATTGAATTCGGCTATGAGTAGCATGAATACGGGAAGAGAAGTATTGAAATGAACAAAGTTAGCAGTACTTGTTGGCAACCATTAGGCTGTCTATCTTTCTATAATGGCATCGGGAAAATGTTTGTTTTATTCTCTCCCCCCCCCCCCCCCCTGGTTAGTAGTAATAGAGGGGAGTACTGATTGTGAGCTGGTACTTTTTGAGGCACAATGGTTAAGCATACGCAGTGAAAGAAAGTAGGCGCGCTCACTGTCATGTTCAAACACCTACAGTGATTCTGGAGCAGGTACAGTAATCCTTAAATCGTCAAAGGACAGAGACATGGTTTTTAAATTTTTTTACAAAACAATGATGTGACTAGCAAAATTTGAAATATACTTTTTCTTGTTTTCTTTGTTGTTTGTTTTGTTGAAGGAATTTTCCATGTTTTGTTCAGACCTGACGGGCGAAATGAATGAATCAAACAATATTCTGCACATGGCGGGGCGGGGAGTTTTGCAAAAGCTGCTGAGCCACTTGGACATTTGCTATAACTAGTGCACGGCATGGTCAAGCACATCCTGTGCTGAAGAATGGACAGTCAAATGCACGGCGATCCTGAGGTGACATATTGAGAAAGCTGAATCCAAATTAAAAACGGAAATATGACCATTCTTTGGAATTTGTTGGCTGCTTTGCAAAAGTATCGCCCGTCAACAGCATCTTCCCATTCATGTCGACGTCAGTTCATCCCAAGCTTTGAAACTTGTTTATTAAGATCTGTATCACAAAAAAGAGGGAAAAGCAGAATTTTTTCTATGGTAATCATTGTGCCCACTGAAATTTCGTGCGTTCTGGTCAAGGTGGCAACAGGCGCAGCACTTGTGTGTTCTCTACGTTCTGACATATTTAAATTGGCCATTCTTTAGCAAAGGTACGCTTGAATAAATCCTATGCAAAACTATGGGCGCGTACCGAAGTGTATCCTAGCTCCCTAATCTGGTGGTGCACTCGAACGGGTAGGGTGATAATCAGGGACACATTCATTCAGGTGGTTTGGTTCTCCTTGCTATAATTTTTAAAATCTCCCGCTCCGAGCAAAATCCTAATTATTTATCACTCACTTAAACATTTTTCTATTCCCTTTAAGAGAAATTTAGTGCTTTTATGATTCATTTTTTAAAATTGTATTGCTTTTTTATGCGGCAACTGTGGTTTTACAGAAATACAGCTAAAGTTAAGTCCGCGAAGAAACATAGACAGGTGAGAAATACTAAAAAAAGATACAATGAGCGTCTTTTTGTGGCTAATCAAGATATTTTGATTTCCTACCTAAGAATTCCAATTTAATAAAATGTGGGTTTTGTGATTTCTCAGACAATTTGGCTCTTTTCCATCTTAAAAACTTTACATTACACAATAATGCTTCGCTTGACCCTAGGTTTGGAGGAACTATGCGAAAAATAGCAAATTAATTTGTGCACCAGTTTTTCTATTAGCCGTGCAATGTTTATTGTTGCATTCATGTTTCCGGGAGAGCAAAGTTCGTCAAGTTCTGCAGACTCATCTTTGCAAAGTTGAATCGCCCATAAAAGGTCTCTGTTTAATCCAAATTCGGCATTGCAATTTCATTCAGTGGACGATGGAGCACGTTGAGCACGCGATTGGTCATTTGACTGGCAGAAAATACGATTATGTGATTTTCGGTGCCAGCGGATTCACTGGTCAATTCGTGGTAGAAGAATTGGCTCGTTTGGTTGTCAGTGATAACAGAAAACGTCACTGGGCAGTGGCTGGACGCAGTGAAGCAAAGTTGCGCGATACGTTGCGTCTGGCATCTGAAAATACAGGTAGGATACTGCTGGAGTTTTTTGGAATTTGTAAGTTTCGCTTAGATTTTTCATAATGAACTTGCTTTTGCCATTTTTGCTCTTATGTATTACGCACCTGATATTTCATGGAAGCAGCCCTCACTTATTTCAAAAACCGCACCAACACCAAGGCTTAGGTATTCATTATCATTTCTCTGTGTGCCAGTGCTCACTGGCACACAGCTCAGGGCAACCATGAGTTTGCACTCTCATCTGTGTGCTCCTAGGTATGAATGGCACGAAAACGCATTGCTCATCGCCTCGATGATGTAAACCTTGACCTTCCAACCTTTTCGGCAAAGATACACGCGCAACGGCAGCGCTTCAGTTTGTTTATTGTGCCAAGCAGTTGCAATTTACAGTATGTCCTTCCCCTCCCCTTTCGCTCCTTTTATGTCCTCTAGTTTTGATTACTTTCGAAATCTAGTCTTTGTGTATTTTTCATTGAATTTACAATGCTTGTCGTGAATTTAGTCTTTCTTCATTTCTCTCCTCTGGGAGGGAAAGACGAGAGGAACTTGGAAGTATGTGTATTTCTCATCAATATCTCCCTTCTAAATGTTTCATCTACAGTATAGAATTCCTTAGAGAAAAAATCTCGTATTTTTGTCGAAGATACATCGAAAACCCTT
Organism: Mesodorylaimus sp. YZB2_4; assembly: GCA_030248295.1. Classification (NCBI taxonomy): domain Eukaryota; kingdom Metazoa; phylum Nematoda; class Enoplea; order Dorylaimida; family Dorylaimidae; genus Mesodorylaimus; species Mesodorylaimus sp. YZB2_4. The sequence goes on from JASANH010000944.1 coordinate 83,355, forward strand.
TCAAAAGTGTTCCTCGCTTTTGCAGTGGTGAAAAACACATTGCATCTGGCGTCCAGGAAGTTTTATCGCACATGTGCGAAGCGATTGTAAGCTAGCTCTTTTAAAAGCAGCTACCCCGTTCAAATGCTGAATAAATTTCTCAAAGGCAGGATGTTTGCAGATTGTTCTTTGTATCGTGCAATGGAACAGCAACGAACTAGTTGATGCTTATAGCAGGGGTTGTTGAAAATATGACTAGCCGACACATCGTCCAGTACACACGCATATGTATCACCAGATCAACAAATACTAGGAGAGTTTAGGGTGGTGTGATGAATCATCAATCAATAATCTGTGTTTCAGGAATCAAATTGAATGACATTCCAATAATCATCGCTGATGTGAAAGACGAAGACAGTTTACTGGCGATGGCCAAACAAGCCAGGGTCATTTTGAATTGTGTTGGCCCAGTATGTTCATGGTTAGTTTCTCGTTTGTCATTTCAAAAATCCTGTTTTTTATTGTAGTATCGCTTTTTTGGCGAACCGGTGGTGAAAGCGGCAGTGGAGGGCGGTGCTCATCATGTGGACATCAGCGGGGAACCCAGCGTAAGTGACTGGTGTTGATGTTTTTTGGGAGTGTCTGTTGAATTTTGCAATGTTTCTTGGGTGAACAGCTGTTGACTCCCGATGCAGGTTCACGGACTAGATAATGCTGATAGCGAGGGTAGCTCAACACATCATCTAGCGCCCTGACGAGCTCTGTAAGAGACCTCCGTAAGATGAGACAAATCAAGTCAAAAATGTACCCTAATCGATTATGAACTAATTGATTTCTTTGCTTATGCTCTTTTTTAAAAGGTTTTCTTGCTTCAGCAATTCGAAGAAATCTAAAATGCGCAAAGCGAAACGAAATGACCACTCAGGAGTGTTACCCTTGCGCCTGGTTGGTTATATCTGGCTAGTCTCCCCTGGCTTGGAAACGTAAACCCCTCGCGTTGATGCTTCAGCTGCAAGTACCTAACGTTAGAGTCGCGAGTCAGAGTTTTTTTCTCGGCTACTTCTCTCCGCCACACTCTCCACTCCTGCCAAGCTTGGTTACACGATGGACGTACCCTGAGAATCTTCCATGTATCTCATAAGCAGCCAAAAAGCACAATTATTTTCTTCTCGATTAAACATGCCTTGCGATTGTTCACTGATCTGATAAGATCGTCCTTGGTTCCGCCTACCTTTGTACGAGATACAATGCGTAGCCTGGAGCCGACTGGTCGCAATGCAATCGTACGTGTATAGCCACACCAGCATGTAAGCAAGCACGGCAAGCGTAGGAGAGAAGGCGGTACAGAAATTCCGCCATAGCTAGTCTGGGGCTACATCTACGGCTGAAACATCAACCCGATAGGTCATGATCGCCATTGCCATGGAAACATAAAACCTCGGGTTGACATTCCCAAGCCAGTGGCGATCAAAGATTCTCTCGCAGTCGCAATAACCCACCAGGCCCCATGAGTACACATACCGTACTACTGTGCCATGCCTGACATGATTTCTAGCTGCCAAAAGTTTAGCGGTGAAAATACAATAATCAGTTCATCAGGCCCTCTCAGGCTATGTAAGATGAGATCAAGATGTCTAAAATTTACCCTAATCGATAATGAAGCAACGATCACTTTACACTGTAATCGACTGCTTAACACTGCTGTAATCAATGCGAGTAATGTATCAGAAGTCCAATCGATAATATCGATTTCTTTAAATTGTAATCGATAATCAAGTTGTTGATCACTTTACACTGTACTCTTCATACTTCACACTGAATCTTTACGTACCAATAATCGATAATAAAATCACCTCTTCACGTGCTGCGACTCAATGGTGACCACAAGTGATGCAGCCGTACACTCCAGTCTTATACTCCCTACATCTGACAATCAATGATATTTCCACATTTTCTGCCGATTATAGCTCAAAATTTTTCCAGTGTGTTTCATGATTCCTTTACTTTGTGTGTAAATTCTTCTGCTCGATCAAGATTCGTTCAGCTGGCAAACAATGCATTTTTCGGAGACTGGCCGAAATTAAAATCCAAATTCATGTGCAGCATAAAAAATTGATCATGCGAGAAAATTTTTTTTGTAATCTGTGAAAAAATCATGCAAAAAAAGTGTCTACTAAATTTTGTCGGTTTCTATTTTTAGTACTTGGAAGGTATGCAATTGAAGTACGACGAAGCAGCCAAGGCCAAGGGCGTTTACATTGTTGGTTGTTGCGGATGGGACTCGATTCCGAGCGAGATGGGTATCGAATTCACACGCGAACAATTCGCTGGTACTTTGAACGATATTGAGACTGTGGTCGAGTTGAATTCCGGTCCAAAGGTCAGTCCTGTTTTTGCCTCTTTTTTATTTAAAAATTTTTGGGGCTTTATAATTTCGAAATTTTGTATAATATTTTAGGGCGTTCATATCCACTTTGGCACTTTCCAAAGTTTGATACACGGATTTGCGAATCGTGGTGATTTAAAAGTGTTGAGAAAACAATTGTTGCCAAAGCCGGTGCCCAGGAGCAGCCATAAATTGAAATCGCGGTGAGTTGATGGAATTTGTATTTGTTTCTATCATGACATTCTTTTAATGGTTTGTTTGTTTTAGTGGTGTGTTGTTCTATCACGAAGGGGCCAATGGTTGGTGTTTGCCTTTCTTGGGCTCCGATAAAACTGTGGCGCAACGTACCAATTACTACAATTATCACTTGCGGGATTGGCGACCTGTGAGTTTTTGGTGCTGGGGCAGGACCTGTGTGGAGGCCCTCTGTCTCTATGAACATAAAAAAAAGTTTAAAGCAGTGTGTTCAGTTCGGGACGAAGTGCGTTGTCTAAGACAGCTTACTTTGGATGGAAGGTATCGTTCAAGGATGTGCAATCATTTGCGATAGGAACGAAGCAGATGGGATTTTATTGTATAAAATTCGAATGTCGCATGTGGCAGGCAAAGTCATGGTGTGTCTAAAAGGCAACAGATATTGTAGGAAGCAGGAATCATCTAATATGCTGGAGCAGGATCAGGAGGCCTGTAATATGCAGGTAGAGCAACTATAGGCGGGGGACCTTGCCAACATTTCTTCCCTCCATGCTTTCCTGGAACCCTTGATGGTTCCTACGGATAGGTCGGGACCCTGATCCCGATCCCAACGTTGAGGCATCAGGACTCTGCACAAATAATAGGCAATAGCACGCTAGCTACACTCTGATTCATCATAGCTTGTGACAGCATTTGCGCAATTCTACAATATATGGGGCGATTCTTTGCGCAGTTCCTGGCGTGGCTTATCCATGCTTGCATCATGGCGGGCACAATGAGAGCTACAGTAGGCATAAACGAGCGCGGTTTTTGTTCGCTATAGTAGCTCGATTTTATCGTTCGCTGGTTCAGCAGGTCTTTCTTATTCAAAGTTGAGACGACTAATAAGTGTGCTTCAGTGAGGAAAATTGACTCGTACGAAAATGCAAAAAATTCAATCCTGATCTCCAAAAAAGGCTTATTCGGCCTATCCCTAATGGTTCCCTCCACCAGGTGATGTATTATTGTAACCCTAGTGCCTGGTTGGCCACAGCGAGTGCTAGAAAGTAATCGATGCTATCCCCTTAGGTATAGTCGCAAAACTTACCTTCTCCAGTTGGAGTTTTCGTCCCCCCACCCCCGAAAGCCTGACAGGCTTGATTATATTATTGATCTCTGATCCGTTGGGGCTGCTAAAATCTTCTCCAAGGTTGTAATTTCTGTTTCCAAGACTCAGTCAGTCACTGACCCAATTACACAACATTTCTTGCACTGCAGTGATGGTCACTTTCGGGCCCTGGGGGCACGGGGAAGAAGTTGCAAGGTTTTTATTTGGTTCTTTTCTTTTCCAGGTCCAAGTTCAGCCATACATCAAACTTCCTTCGCTTTTCCACGCTTTGGCTTTTATTGTTTGGGGAATATTTTTCGGACTTATGGCCTCGTTCAAGACTGGTCGCGATCTGATGGAGAAATATCCGAAATTGTTTTCGTTTGGCTACTTTTCACACGAAGGTCCAACTCGAGAGGAGGTGAAATAACTTATGCCTTACAATCTTTGCATCATAGAAACGTGCGCATTGGTTATGCATTTGATTGATCAATCTATCCTCGATCGATTGTCGGTTGATCAGTCGTCAATCGAGAATCCAACAATCTGTTAACTGTGGATCGATAATTAATATTTGCTTTTTTAGATCAGAGACGTCACCTTTACCACGCATGTATTTGGTCGCGGATGGCAGGGAAAACAATTGAAGGCTGAAGAGGACCCGGCAGAACCACCGACTGATAATATCGCGTGCAAAGTCAGCGGACCAGGTATAAGAGTTTTCGTGGAATACTGAAGCGCTGGTGGCTTCCCGCGGCACAGTGTTTGCTTAGACCTGTGCCCAGCATCGACCGATCCACTTCAAAAAATAGAAGATAGATGGGAATGACGTGTTTGTCACTGCGTCCTCACCAACCTGCCCTGGTTCCTCGCTGTCACCCTCCATCAGACCACTTCAAAGGACATAAGAGAGCTAAGCAGCGCATAAAACGGGATTAAATGCTTGAAAAAAACGGGATCTTCTCGTTATAGTTTGTCACATTTTATCATTTCCCACCAGATAAAGCGCGAAAAATGTTAGTTGCCGATCCGGCCGATCCAGAAGTTGGATCGGATCAGCGACTGATCCACCCCTCGGATCGGTGGATCTGTCGATGCTGGCCTGTGCCTGTGCTAGGTGCATCGAAAATGCTGAATTCGACCGGTGTGTGCCTGTTGTGTGCACTCGATCGCATACAAGATGCAAGCCAAATTAGAGACGCATACAGTGAATCTAATTTGGCTTGCATCCATCCAAGCGTGTGTGCCCCACACACGCTTGGATGGATGCAAGCCAAATCATGCATACACGCTGACATACGTCTACAGAATGATACATAAAATGCGACTGCACAAACAGTGTACATCAAGGTTTATACGAATGCATAGTATGCATACTTCGCACATGCTGCATGGTACCTGAGTCTGCACTGTATGTATATCACATGCACAGCATGCATTGTCCATAATCTACTGGTATATACTGTATTTTATGCATACGTTGTACCTTGTATTTAGTCTATTTTGAGTATAATATATTTAATTCTTTGCTTATAACTTTATATGCTGACGTACCTTCTTCATACATTACTTTATATTTGATATATATAACTTAAACTTCATATACTATTCATACTGTATAATTTATATTCAGGTACTAGACACCCATAAATTACTCGCATCTTTCATCATTTGAAGTCGCGCACTAAATAGTCCCGCCCTCCTTTGCCCACTTCCATGAGGAGTCATTTGTCCTGTCTTGTGTAGTCCCTACTTGAATGCCTGATTTCTAGATCCTGGCTACGTTGCCACGTCGGCGTGCTTGGTAGCTTCGGCCAAGACTATTCTGGAGGAGGCATCCACATTGCCACCTGGGTAAAATTATTACATTTTTAGCACTTGGTTTTTTCTTAACTGTTGACGGATTTTTTGTATTTCTAGCGGCGGTGTTTTGACTCCCGGTGTGGCGTTTACAAAATCCAAGCATCTGATCGAATACCTGCGTAACAGAGGATTTACATTTGCCAAGCTGAATTGAGGAGGGCTTGCATTGGTGGATGGAATGGGAGGTGGTGGTTGAACGTCTGCAAAAATACAATACTTACGAGTATAAAAATTATGGCACCATTTTTGGGGGTTTCTGGTGAACTAAAAGTTGTAATTCATTTTTTGAGTAGATTTAGTAGAGTTAGCAGGGCTTCGGGCTTATCGTTAGCCATGAAATGTGTCAAGGTGGGATGGCTTGAGAATTATATAATCGGGTATATGCCTAATGGATTGGTTACATTGCTACTTTTTTGATGTCGTAATTAACACGAGTAAAAAAAGTTGATTTAATTAGCTTCTTATGTGATTCTGGTTCGAAAAATTGGACGCTTTAGGTTGGAGGGGGAGAAAACTTTTTCAAATTCCCGCTCTTTAAACCGCAATGTGCGCTTCGGCTACGTTTTCACAGTACTTCGCACCCACTTAGCATTGGGAACCGCTTGTAAGAGTCTTCAACAACGGAGCAGTGATGTACTGCTGCTTTATTTATGATTCTTTATGATTTTCTTGTGTAATATTTGATGAGGAAATTTAATTTAAAAGTCTAAGCAGGTGATATTCAAGATTCTTTGGGATTTGGAATTTGTAGCGGGGGACAGAGTAAAAAGAAGCATCCGTTTTCCCTGGTGCAAAAAAGTAGATACTTTCTGGAACATCTGCACGAATCATTTAGCCGATCGCTCATGGATCGTCAAACCGTTTCATCGCAAACTACACCAACAAAAAAAGAAAATTTTCCGCCTTCGAAAACAGTTTGGCCAATTTTATTTAAAATTATTCCCCCCATCGATGAATTAGAAACAGAAATTCTGATAAAGATTTGGAAGGTTCTGCCAATCGTAACGAAAGAGCGAATGTTAATTTGTCATTACTTGTCGATCCCAAAAGAAGATATTTATAATCATTGGTGGGCAACAGATTTGGGAATTATTTTTCGAGTCAATTTCGTTGAAGCCGATCCCCATACTTCGAATGGAGAAAAACGTTTGCGTCGAGCATTTGATGCCATCGATTCGATATCTCGTATTGGTGAACAAGGAAATATGCAAGTCGAGCAGAAATGGTTTGGTGAAATCGGGGTCACCTCATTGATCAAATCCAATGCCGGCGCGACGGCTATTCGCCAGCGGAAAGGTCTGAGTCAAAGGGGATCAAGTATAGCTCATTTGCGATTACGTGCTCGCGATACTTGCGTTGCAATGAACTCTTATTGCGCTATATTCGTGGAATATTTTCGATCATGCAACGATGAAACTAAAGCGTTGAGAAAACTCGCTTCGACGCAAATACGTTTCTCAAGCAAGGATCGTCAAGAAATTTTGAATGTCGTAGAAGGAAAACGTTCTGGAAAGCCGACATATTTGAATGTTGTATTCGATTTGATGGGTAAAGAAAGATTCGAAATTTTGGTATTTGGGAAATTGAAGAAATGTAGTACATGCGGGACGACGAATCGAGAAAAGGCGTTGTTATGTTGCGAGCGATGCATAAAAGAACGTGCTCGACCGAAACAGCGATATTGCGATGTTGAGTGCCAACGTGCCGACTGGAGGGTGCATCGGGAAATGCATGCGAAACGAGGTGATAGCAAATAGATTCCGGTTACATCGACCAGCCGATATTTTGCCACATTGACCAATTTATAGAATACTGTATATAACGTTTCTGGGGTGCGAAATAATTCAGTATTTCTGGATGAATTTTTCGCTTTTTTTTATCTGAGTCAATTATTTTTCGGTGCCGGTTTTGTTGATTTCGGGTTGTTTAAATATTGTCCTGCGGGAAGAATGTATTCTCTTGTTCTCTTGGTTGTGTGATCAGCCATCGTTCAGTGCCTTCTGTGATTTTCGAATCTGATTTTTCCTGTGATTTTCGTGCCTTCGATTGAGTGTCAGAATATTGATGCAGTAAAAGTTTGAGATATGGGCGTGCGATGATGCATATTCTGCCCGAGTCTGGCTTACAATGCTTCGGCCTTTTGTCTCGTAGTGCAGTGTGAAGTGGTGTGTCATTTATAGATGGCCAACGATGCCGCCAGTGCACTTTTGCCCACCGGACCCCAGCCTGGTGTCAGTTATCCGATCAAACTGCAGTATTGCGGCGAATGCAGCATGCCAGTCGAGGTGAGGTGAGGGTGGATGCGGATGGTGTAGATGGCCTTATGCACTTGTACAGTGCAAGTATGGGCAAAGGGGGGGGGGGTAAATCCCCCTGTTGGGCCGGCCAGGACATTGAACCCTTCCTCTCGAAATCCCGCCCCCCCAGGTCCAGCAGGAAGGGAGGAAAAGCGATCAAATTGTATGTTGACTGGACCAAGACCTGACCTGACTGACCAAGCCCCGGCCTCCAAGCACAGGTTAATTGTCCAGCCAGCCTACAGTACTGTATGTAAACACATACAACTCACTCACTCGACTCGACCCAAACCTGACTAGGCCTGACCTGTCTCACACGCAGTCAGATCAGGCTTAGGCGATCTCATCTGATCTCTACCCCCTTCCTCCTCCCCCCCTCTAACCCAGCCGACCTTGCCCATACTTGTTGTACAGTGGAGGCTTGGTTGGCAATGTATACTCTGGACTGAACTGGAAACTAGAAGCGCCACTGGTCAGGGTGGTCAGCCCCGAACTTCCATCACCTGGCACTTCCAATAGAATCGGCTTCTTTCCAACTTCCCAGTCTCAGTGGCCCCACTACAACACCTCATCACCGTCCTCTTCTACGGGGGTCCTTATATTTAGTACTGATCATCACCTGCGTTCGTTACCTAGGCCTCATTTTCTTCCTGATTATTTCCTGTGCAAGTTTAGTGCTGCTGACCAGGAAACATCGCCAGCCGTCAAGTCGAACTTCAGAAAACCGAAAATTCTAATACGTTTCTAGGTGCGAAAGAAAGCTCTGTGCAAAATATCAGATGCGTCTGGCCAACTATTCAGCAGTGGTCAGCGCTTAAAGTCCTGTAAAATTTTTGAATGCTTCTATATTTTTTGGGTATTTTAAGAAAAAACCGCAAACCCGGCTGTTGGAAGCTCAAACTGGAAGCCCGAAACCCGAAAACTTAGTTTGGAATGAACCCTGAGCGTTTGCTCAGGTTCCTTACCACGCACGAATTAAAAAATTTTTGGAACGTGAGGCTCTTATCGCGGGTAACCAGTTGGCCTGGCGCCTCTGATGATTCGCACGGGGCTTTCTTTTGCAGCTAGGAGCAAACTACAGTTTTTGGTTTTAGCAATTTCGACTTATCAGTTGGCGGATCCCTTGTAAGATTCTCACAGAATTCTGGAAACTGATTCTTTCTTAAGTCACCAAGACTGAAATCGTGGCTGGTGGTACCAGATTGCAGGAGGTCATGTGCCAGAAAATACATATTTGCATGCTACCTTTTGCTTTTAGTACTGCGAGTATGGTCCATGTCACGAAAAATGCAAAGAATGGCTGCACAAGAATTTGCCGCAATTATTTAAAGAACTGCACGTAAAATCAGCAGCCGCGGATGGAAATGAAGGAGCTGGCAAGAGTAAGTTGATTTCACAGTGGGGCTAGCGGCCTAGGCATGGTGCCTGTTTTTCGGTGTTCGAGTCTTGGTCAGGTCAAGTGTTTTGGAGTCTCAATATTTTCAAGTGCGTTTGGGTGTAATGTATGGTGGGTTATGCAATGCCCATGAACTTGAATCTTGCCTGTGAACACGGGGGGGGGGGGTCAGCTAGCGCAGCCTGAGAATAATAAGCCTCGCATCTGCCTTAAAAATTACAGCCGAAGAAGGGGAATCAACGGAAGGCGCTGACGAGAAGAAGCGGCAGAAGCGTGGCGGCAAAGGTGCGCCTAAAGCTCCGAAAAAAGCTGCCGCCATTGATCAGAAGATAACACTTTCTCGAGCTCCTCGGGGAAAGAACAAATTCGTCACTGTGGTCGGTGGCCTGCTAACTTACGGTAAGTTTTATCATTCTTTGGCTTTCGGGATTTAGGATTCTTTCTTTTCTTTTTTTTCAGACATCGAATTGAAAGCGGCGGCTAAATTTTTCGCTCAACGATTCGCTTGCGGATCGTCGGTGACTGGACCAGATGAAATTGTCATTCAGGGCGATGTGAAGGACGACCTGTTTGACGTGCTACCAGAGAAATGGCCCCAGGTGAGTGGGTGGGCGGGCGGTGTTATAAGACCACGTGTCTTATAGAGGAGATTTACTACTCCACCGCACCGAATACGACAGCAAAAAGAGAAAGCACACCCAAAAGCAAACACCGGAAAACAAAAAAAAAAAAAAAACCCAAAACCACCCAAAAAACCAAAACCAAAACCCCCCCAAAAAAAAAAAAAAAAACTGTTATTGTTGTAGAAATGAAGGATATGCTAGTTTCTTCACATAATACTCAAATTTAAAAATAACAAGGAAAATTGCCTGTGCATTCCGCCCCCCGCGCCTCTGGAGTTGGCATGCAGTAGTTCCATGACTCGTTTCCATGTCTGAACTCTGTGTTTACAGATCGATGAAGACAATATCGACGATTTGGGCGATTTGAAACGTTGATGCGGATAAGATTGTATTAACTCACAAGACGCGGATGTGGTTGACCATGAATGCCTGCTGCTCTCTGTTGAGTTCTGCATTGTGGAGCGAGTATGTTTTTAAACTTGAATAAAATTTAATTTTCGCTGCGTCCATTAAGCGACTCGGGAAATTCATTATTGTTACAGTGTATTTACTCTGCCTGCGGTTTTGCCCTTATTTGACAAGTTCCATAAAAACAGGTCATAATTGCGTTAAACGCAGACTTGTTCCTGCAGAAATCTCACACGGTGTGATTCACACGGTGTGCTCACGCATAGTGGCGATGACAGACTGCCCTTCGGCTTCTCATTTGCTAATGCATGAAGCCGAAAAGGAAAAATCGATGTTAATAATAAACTAGCGACATACAAGAAAATATCAAATAGAAACCTAGCTGGCTGAAAGACGCGCCTGCGCTGAAAATTAGCGGCCATAAAAGTCTTCTAAAAGCAGGTTGTATGGATCGAATAAGAGTGGGGGTGTCCCCGTGGGCGTATTGACACCCCGAGTGTTACCCCACCAAAAACACAGGTTGCCAAGCCGGTGTGGAATTGGACATATTACATACTGTGGCCACTTTGGCAAATCTAAGTTTGGAATTGGTCATATGTATCACCAGATCAACAAATACTAGGAGTGGGTCAAAACTTTAATTTTTTTCAAAACATACACCTGGTTTATCTATAAAGACCACGAAAAACATATCATCAAGGTCTGGGTCATCTTGGGTAAAAAAAAACTTGCCTTTGAAATCAAATCTGGGTTGAGAACGAATTCAGCCCAAAGAAACGCTATACACGTTCGACTACTTTCCTTTGCCGCCGCCATTCCCATTGTTTCCCGCATTGCCGTTTCCATTATTGCCTCCATTTCCGCACCTGAAACAAAACTTTGTCAATGATCCGAGCGTCACAGCGAGAATGGCTGCCTACCCTGGTTGTCCATGGTTGCCACAGTTTGGAGTCGTTGGCGGAACAGCTGTGGTTGTGGTGGAGGTTGAAGATGTGATCGTGGTCGTGGTTGGCGTTGTTGTTGGGGTCGTGGTCGACTGTGTGGTGGTGGTTGGCTCAGTGGTCCTCGTGGTTGTCTGCTCACTTGTGCTAGTCTCAGTAGTCGGCTGTGTTGTAGTGCTCGTAGATTGAGTAGTGCTTTGAGTCGTAGTTGTTCTCGTCGTCTGGGAGTTGACTGGTTTTTTTACGAAGGCCAGGCCGCCCAAAGCTCCCAGAGCTCCAAGACCACCTAAACCGCCTAGGCCGCCAAGACCACCATCGCCCCCAAGATTGGCCTGGCCACCCGCATTTTGACCTCCATTGTTGACGTAAGCCAGAGGGCATAAGGCCGTTACATTCTCAAAGAGCTCACATTGCTCAGAGTGTATCGAGTTTCTGAAAAATCAATTTGTAATTTTCAAGTGTCAGGAGACACATACCCAGTTGCTTACCCGATCTGTTTAATTTCTCGTATATAAGTGAACCATTTTAAAAATGTTTGATCGTTGACATTTTTGAATGTGTGTTGGCATTTGCGGGGCTCTCCCCAACCGTCAACTCGCTGCTTGAGAAAGCGTCCACGGAATATTCGGCGTTGTGTCAGGGTATTTATGGTCATGTTACAGCAGAGAAATAGAGCTCTGTAACGGAAGAAAGATTTTGGACCTTTGATTTATGCAATTTGAGTTATGAAATTCCGAGATAAGGATTCACTGGCTCTTCATATTAAACTTGCGGCCACCCTTCAAACATAACTGGATGGAGTTCATAAATTCCCGCCCAGAGAACCCCAAAATGTAAAGTGCCAGGTTACGAGGAGGGTCTGTGCCATGAGATATAAGTATGCAATCAATCTTCATGACTACCGATAGCGACCCTGCCGTCCCAATGCAGGTGTTTGTCCGCTGGGGCTGATTGTACAAGCAAGCGGACCAAACATAGAGCATGTACAGTGCACATACAGTGTAGCACAATTTTCATGGCCCAAGAGTAAGTTTTCACGACAACCTGGGCCAAAATTTGTGTCCATGAAAGCGACAGGTAGCTAGCGATGCTACTCTGATGAAGACCACATGCTGTATGATGCCAACTCACTTGTGCATATTTCTTGCGCGGTCATATTTTGGATGAATACCACGAATATAGGTGTAATTGCCAGTTTCTTTCAAAGTACAGGACTGCCGCCATTCGCATTTCTGAAATCACATAATTAGTTTCTAGTACAGAATGAGGGAACTTGTCTTTTTCACCTCGGTACAATTCGCAGTCACATTGACACATTGAATTGTGAGGTTCAAGCGGCGGAAGCCATTGTCGTTCCACTTTATCTTAAATATTGCTTGGCCTGGTCGGCACGACACCTTGTAGTTTGGGTAGGCTCGATCCATTCGATCGTTCCTATTAGCCACTTTCAAAGCAGTTGCTCGTTGGAAAAGACCACAAGTGATGATGAAGACTAACAGTAGCTTCATTGTGACTAGAAATGCAGAGAACTATTACAATATTCTATCAGTTGATCAGGCTTCTTTCTCTGAATCCAGGTATGTTTTACGCGTCCATGTGTTCGGGTATGTTAGTGTCTCTTGCAGTCTACCTCCAGTACAGTTCTGTACAGTGTCCATGTGTACTGTGTGAACGGCAGACGCCACTGTCAAGGCCAGGAGTCGAGCTGCTTTTAACTATAACAGCTTTTGAAGGGCTCACTTGTTTTTCTTGAGAGGCTACTGGAATGATGACTCAAAATTTAAAACTACCACATCCCTCAGTCCGCAAGATTGTCAGTCAGTGTGCGCTGACAAGATTCAAAGATTTTCTGAATGCAACTTCGAGCTAGACTAGGCGATGTTTCCTGTTAATTTTGACATGAAAGGTTGTGCATGTGTTGAAAGTTTCATCAAAGCGAAACCTGACAAGAAATTTTGCAACCATGCGCCTGCAAAAATGATCACTGTGGCAGTGTTATGCAGAAGGAAGGGCGGGAAATTCGAATTTATGCTCAAACTTAAACGACCGCGAGATTTTGTCCTGGAATCGTCGCTAGATCTGTTTTTTTTCGTTTTGGCTTTTTAATTTTTGTGGGTTCGGTCCCCCTGCCGCCCCAGTTCCCCACGGAACTACCAACCCGTTTTGCCTATAGCCGGACAGCAGTCATATCATGATAAGCAACGCCGTGAGGTGTCCCTGTACGTGTCTCCACGGGGAGCACCTCCACACGAGGGCATCCTGTGCCATCACCAGCGTCCCAGGATGATACTGGGCGAGAAGGGAGACACCTTCCCGACTGGTGTGTGGGAACCAGCTTCCTGATTCTTTACTCGTTCGGCGCCCGCCACTCGACGGTACCAGGTCGCTCAGAGCCAGGTGTGCAAAGCCAGCGACGGACTTCTAAACTGCCGTCCTCAGCCGGAAAAGAGCTGCTGGCCCAAGCGTTGAGGGACCAACGCCTTAACCAACTGAGCCACCGCGGCTCGCTAGATCGATGATGCCAGACTGGCAGACATGCAGACCTGACTTACCCATGTCGGCCATGAAATGAGATTAATATACTCTACGCAGTGAGAAAATGATATCGTCCTTTCTCTTTTCCTGTGACCATCTTAAATTTGCTCGGCCAATTTATAGACACGAAGTTTACGCAAGGTTCGATCACATCCGGTTTGATGCACTTCCTTGTCTGAATTTCAATGTTTGCCATCGCCCTGCCTGCCACATTTCTGACGTAAACGACAAGGAAGTGTTGCAGACAAGTGAGGCAAAGTGTCATTCGGATCTCAGTCGTTCAAAAGCAGATACAGTACATTTTATTTTACTTGGTCTGTAAATCTAAAATTCAAAGATATAAACTTTGGAAAGCAGGTCCAAAAAAAGTAATAAAAGTGTCGACCGAGGGGAGGAGAGATTTATAAGTTTTCTGGTGAAAATTACGGGCGACGTGATAAACAGCTTTTTTGCGCGCGGTCAATAAAAAATTTTATTGCCGCGAAATTCTTCTGTTCCGAAACGGAAGCCCTTTAGGGCATGGTGACATTATTTTGCGAGATAGTTTGAATGTTTGTCTTCAAGAAGGATTTCCGCCATGTCGCAAATGTTACATCTTTTGATCACGATTTTTCCATTTTTGTGTACACCCACTTGCGGCCATTTTGCCTGCATGCAGCTTCCGCCATTACACGGGACGCTGTGTAAGGCTGGCCAGCATCTGTCGTTTCTTTGTTAGCTATAGCGTTTTTTTGGCCTCAGGCCTTTTGCCTCTAGCTGGCCAGCAGAAAACCTTGTTAGCAAGGTTGTGGTGGGACCTGCACACACAGCAGAGTCCCCCTAGGAGTCCCCAGTGGAAGCAGTTCCATAGCAGGGCATCCAAGACAGGACACCGACTCCCTCCGACGACGGCGGGTTGGCGATGAACCCTGTCAGCCGAGACTGTCTCTTCGTTTTGCTCACGTTTCTCCTCTCGGAGAACCTTGGCGTGCAAGGCCAGCGAGGGTTCATGGGTCGCAAACTTACCACAATCACCAAGAATTGAACTCAGGGCGAGCCTAGGCACTCCATACAAAGCAATATGGGTATACGAATGCTGAGTCACTGTACCACCGCGGCCGCTCTAACAGCGCTTCTATAAAGGAAAACTGCTGAGCTGTCCTCTGAACTAGCGAGTTTCCATGGCCCCTGTAACTTGATGCCAGACTCACTATGCTGCCCAAATAAGTGGCAAAACAGAGTTCCAAAATATCAAAGTACCTTAGTGATAATCTTAGTTGTATCGATTTTTAGACGTTGATCCATTTATGACACGTCCAACATGCTCAGAGTAATCAAAACGTAAATCAGGAATCAGACGCTCAAGCAGATGGCATGCAAATATCACCAGGCAAACTCTGTACAAGCAATGGCGCTGTACTCGGTAAAACCCGGCCTAAACTCGAACCCCAGCGAGTGAACCTGTCGATTAGTCCAGTGGAAAGGTACACTACTGGGAATCCATGGATCAAGATGTTTTGTTGGCTCTTTTGCGTTCCAGAATATATCAGTTTTCCATCTCATAAGGACCATGGTGTGCTGAAACTTCCTTAATTATGTACCAACGATGATAGCATATCATCGTCATTCCACAAAGTTATGGCAATAAAATTTTGGTTTATAATGTTACTTTACCACACATAGTTAACCTGTGTGGTCTGTGCGAAATCGCTGGTTTTTGCAGTCTTTGCTTTCATGCCTACACCTATTGCTTGTGTGGCAAGACAAGAAAATTAAGCTGGGGGAACAACCAACGACTTTATGAGTGACACAAAGCAATGTGTTTTGATAATCTTCGGATTCACTAACATTTTTCCCCCGTCTTTGTGTGTGCAGTCGCTGTACAGCACTGTAGTATGCAGCACTGTACCATTCGTCTCGGCTTCTGATGCCTTGCACCAAACCACTAAAGGCGAATTCACATTGGAGACGCACCATCCGACCGAGCCATCCGACCGAGCCAAGCAACCGAGCCGACCATCCGAGGTAGTATTCACATGGACTATGCGTCCAGTGCGTCTGCGGAGATGTCGAGGTCACTCAGTCCGTGGGAGGTGAAGAAACAACAGCATGGAACTGTTGTTTCGACTCGAATGGAATTTCACCTTGGGAATTCTATATTTAGTAAGGTCTGCCAAACACAGCCAATCTCGCTTCAACGAGCCGTCGAGTTATTGACGAGACACTAACTAGTTGATCTAACCGTCAAATACTGTTACTTCAACGACTCTTTTTTAAAAAGTCGTAAATTTTCCCCTTTATTTCTTCCACCTCTGCCATCGTGAACGAGTTCGCGTGGGGAAATGATCGACTCTTGTTCACGCCCAACATAGGAATACGAGCAAACAAGGCCGGGACGGACAAGATTAATTGAGAGAATTGCGGAAGCGTCAATCAGTGTGAGCACATTGATTCATTATTTGACTAAATATCTACAAACTAGTTCGAAAGTTGGAAAGGTCAACTGACCCTGAGACGAATATCCCCCCTGCCATTCCGTTTCGGTCGTAGTTGTGAGTGAACAAGGGTCCCAAGAAGCCGTCTGTAAACAATTGTCTGTTTCAGTTCTGTGAATGAGGTACCTGCACTGCGCTTTATTGTTGCTGTTCATTTGCTCTGTCAGCTCCATCTCGAAGCTACCTAAGGATGAGGCGCCTCGGCAGACCCGAAATTACAAAGTATCGTGTCGACCTGGTAAAGCCATCAATAACATCATTTGGAAGGACAAAGGTCTCAATCAGCTGGACCTCACAATCGACTGTGTCAACGTGACCGCAACTTGCAATGAGGTACCGTGCATTAAAAGTCCACATTGTGTAATACTTATTTGTAGCTTAGTGGTCATTACAGAAATGCGAATGGCGCGAATCTTGCTTGCTAAAAGATCTAAACAATTTCACATACGTTAGAGGACTTCATCCAATGTATGACTCGATGCATCGATTTTACAAGTAAATTTCACTCATTCTCAGTCTTTGAGAGTCCACGAATATAAAGGAGGGAAACCCTCTGAGAATGAGACTTACAGTACGCGCCTGTACAATTTGATCTGGTCGACCCGCTGCTTCGGTTCTAAGAGCAGTCGACGCCTTAAATAAAACCGACTTTTTGTGGAAGATACTTCCCTGACTATGACGAGCACTCAGCAAAATGGGACACTTTTGGGGGTTGAAGAATGTTCTGAAAGTTAAATATTTTCATTTTTTTCCTCATCCAAACACACGAATGTGCACTGAACGGATAATAGATACCAGGACACGTCATACATATGTGTGACTGGTCGCAGTGGTGCAGTGGTTCAGCAGTCGTCTACTCATACTGATTGGCAGGTAGCAGCTGCAGCTGTGCTCGTCCCCGGCCCCCAATCCCCGGCGACAGAGGTCGGTTTGAAATTTGTAACTCCGCTGACCTCACAGGGACGTGCCAACTGATTGTGAGTGTAAGCGCCTATGCTGCGTAGTGGTCCCTCTATACTTGTTTTCCCAACCTTTCGAACTGCTAACGTTAGGTTATACTGTACGTACTGCAGTACAGCACGGGTAGTGCGCACAACGTAGTTTTTCAACCCAGGGGGAAGAAGACTTCGGGCTCCTTACAGTAATTACTTACAGGTCAGTCGAAAACGCGAAAAAAAACGTGTGATAAGCGGAGCCCATTTCAGAGTTGGTTTCCTCTGTTGTAACTTCAGCAAGCCCCAAAATCGGCGGGACCGAAAAAAAATTATGGAGCCAAAGAATTGCAAGCATGGCTTCAAAAATGTTAATGAACAAAAATGGAAGAAGGGCGTCACGTATATCAGACAGATAAAGCAAGAGGGGTAAGTGGTCATGAATGATGCGGTGCGGCTCCAAAGGACCCAAGATCTACATTCCCTGTTTCCAATAGAAAAACTGTTCTCTCGGAACAGTGCCAGCTGGAAAAAGAAGTGAAAGTCTTATGCGCGATACCGTCTCCCTATCAAACGATCAACTACGGCGCGAGCGCTCTTGCTGGTCTCGCAGGCTTGAGTGGTCTTGCCTTGATTAAAAAGAAACCAGGTGCTAAAACGACAGCAGCCACAACGAAAACCGCCACAACGACATCCGCATCCACGACCACGACCACGCCAACAACCACGACCACGACGCCAACGACTACAACCACCACGACAACACCAACGACTACAACCACCACGACAACACCAACGACTACAACCACCACGACAACACCAACGACTACAACCACCACGACAACACCAACGACTACAACCACCACGACAACACCAACGACTACAACCACCACGACAACACCAACGACTACAACCACCACGACAACACCAACGACAACAACCACCACGACAACACCAACGACTACAACAACCACCACCACCACGCCCACAACCACGACCACTACTCCAACAACTACCACTGCATGTGGCAGTCCTGGTGGTGTTGGTGGACCAGGAGGAGGCGGTGGAGGTGGAGGTGGAGCTGGCGGCGGTGGGGGTGGGTGTGGGGGCGGTGGAGGCGGCGGCGGTGGTGGTACAGGCGGCGGTGGCGGTGGAGGTGGCAACTGGGGAGGCGGCAAGGGCTAGTGTCACACAGTAGTATCACTGCGAGTATGATGTTTTCTCTACTGTAAACGATTCTGCACGCGTATTAGTTTTACCTTTTGGCTGTTTAAAAACGACGTCGCCTGGCAATGTTAGCGGGGTTCCCAACACAAGAGTGTTGTATCGTGGCCTGACGTGTGCAACTAATGGAGCCTTTACTTTAGAGTTGAGCCAGCTAAAAAGAGCCCAGACCATACAAGTGCAAGCCCTTATATCCAGAAGTTCATGCAGTCCTGTAAAGGCGTGGCTAATCCACTTCCAATATGAATTGCATAGTGCACACGCGGAATAGACATGACATCATGGGCGTGGCTAAATGGTCATTGGCTACAAGGAAACTATCATGCTACCATGAATAGGCTATGACTAATGAGCCCAGGATTTATGGCGCCGGCGATGTAGGCAGGAATGAAAACATAGAAAAGCATAAACTAATCCTGACTAAGGGAAAAACAGGTGCCCACACAAAATGCGTCTGGACTAAACCAAAAACAAGTGCAATTGACAGTCGACACTCGAAAATCGAGCTCACAACAAAGAGAACAAATTACAACGGGGAGAATGATAGTAGAGGCTCGGTAGGTCTTTGTTTTTAGGTGTTTTATTTGATCCTTTTACAGATAGATCCCGATCTAGCACTTGCAAACGACGAGTCAGATTTTTGGGCGCTTGTAGGACTCCGAGACTAAAAGGAATAATGCGAGTTCCCACCATAGATTTTAATTTATCATCAAAATCCTTTTTTAATTTTTTTTTAAGTTCTAATGCCAGGTCATCGCTTTAGTAACATTACCACGAGGCTTGGCACAGGGATATACTGAAGGTGGGGTGGCGTGCAGGTTTATGTACATATATGTGCCTCAACAAGAAATGAGGTCAAAATAGCCGACATGCTTGCAAAGACGTCGGTTTTGATGGCTCATGTGCTGAGACGATTCAACTGTGCCCGTTCGAGTATCCATTACGGACGTTAACATTTCGTAGTGTGAAACATAAAGAAGGCAAAGATTCAAAAATGCATATTGTTTTTTCTGTTATGGCGCACCTTGGTCGTCTCCTCTTCGACCACCCGATCGAACGTGCTGCATGTAGCGTCACGACGGACAGTGAAAGATTGAAAAAGACAGCAACTACACTAAGGAAAAAAAATTAAGTCAACAGCTGTGCGGCAGGACCATCTTCTTGTTTTATTGACCGGCAAATAGTAAGGGTACTAGATGTGCATGTGCGCGATAACTGCGCCGAAAGGGAGTTCATTTCTCTTCCAGGCGAACCCCTCTGACACGTAACCAATCTTGACGGTCGCCAATTCTCGATTTTTTTCGCTAGCAAGTCAAAAATTTCGGTTTTCCGCATTTTGATCTTATCCATAAATGGGAAATGGGTGACCAAATTGAAGATAAACATGGTTTTATTAGCTGAAGTTTGCTGAAAGGCACGCCAGTTATTGTTTCTGTATGTCAAGTCATGGATTCCTCAAGCTGGAAAATCGAAATCATCGATTATTGATCACGTGTGATTTTTCATCGAGTTTTAGATAAAACAAGTGGCAGATAAATCAGGTCATTTTTTCTTTGCTGTAGCAAAAAAATCATAAGCCCAATCAATTTGTGTCACTGAAAGAAAGCAGGAGAAATAATATCCCTCGGGAATGGGTTATTCGTATCAAAATATCGCCGTAAAACTGATCACGTCGAAAAAGCGAGGTGATATCGATCAAAAGCACGTCTCGATCGTAAAAATTTTGAAGAAATAGAATGAATCCTACTTCGTTACGTTGACCTGTCAAAGAGACCCCAAGGAGGGCTGCCATACCCGCGGACCACGCATTGTAAAGAGTAAAAGAAAACAATCGCTGAACAAGGTCAGAGTGGAAGTCAACGATTTTATGAATAAAATGCTTAGTACGCAAACAATGCCATGGCGATTGGATTAAAATGGCTTGAAGACATCAATGGGTCCAAGCGCTCGTGCTCAGCGACAAAATTTGGGCAAATCGATTTCTCAGGGCTTAAAAGGAAGAGCAAGGAGACGGATGATCTTTGGAGCCAAAAATTCTTGTCTGACAAAAGTCAGTTTGAATTTGTATCAGACCGCCTAACGGGCTGTATTCAACAATCCCACGAACGGTTTCGACCTGACTGTATTCAGACGAGAGTGAAACACGGTTGTGACAGTCTAACGGGTTGGGGATGCTTAATTTCAATTAGTGTTGGTGAACTTCATCCAATGCAAGGCACTAACAGTGCTGCTTTAGACATCGGAATGTTGATCGAAAATTCGATTCCATCAATCAATCTTGTCGAGTACCACTTCCAACAAGTCAGTGCACCTTGTCACGTGGCAAAACCGTGATAAAAAGGTAGGTTGATCAAGAAATCGATGTTATCGATGATTCGCCCTCAAAATCCTTGCGCAGCTATTTGATTGAATGTTAATGTGATTTCAGTGATCGCTTCAGATCAGAACATAGTCAGTTCCGATTGGGTGTTGGAAGCGATAAAAACAACTTTAAGTTGATACTTGCATTTATTTCTTGATAAACCAGCTTCTAGGTGTTCCTATTTCATGGAAGCCTTTTGTGAATAATTAATGTGGTCTCTCAAAATATTGATTACTAATCGAAATATCGATCGACAAAAAGTTTTTTCAAAAATCGTGTTCGCCATTAAATTCTGCGTCTAACGCTGTTTTCATTTGTATTATCTAGGATGGTTACTTAGAGAGTTTGGAAGGCATACTCTAGAAATTAGCCCGATGCGCACAGCTGTTAGCTTAATTTTGAAACGTAGTATATACCTGCCTCCCCCCCAGGATCGACCGAACACGGTTTTTGCACCGAACCGAACCTTACCGAACTTTTTCTAAAATCTCACCGAGCCCGAACCGAACCGGACCGAACCGAACCGACCGAACCGAACCTACCTACCGAACCGAACCGAATTTTCTATGTTCACCCTAAGCACATCCTACATAAAGTATCATCATGTATATAGAGTAATATCAAGAATGACCCGCTAATGTTTCGTCTTTTAGCAGCCCTAATCTGAAAGTTATTGCGGTAAATTTGATACCATTGTGTTCAGCATTCGATTCTGAGTCAGTTTGACCTATTTTGCTAGCCATTATATTCACCATTCGTTTTTTAAACGCTATACACGCGAAGTACCAACTGTCACAACTTTTTTCACAATGTCCGAACGAATTCGTTTCGGCAAGCTTTAACTCAGCTTTTGGAGTTGCTTCGGACTTTACTCGATCCCAGTTCATTGCATAAGCAAATTCTTCCTAGACTGAGTAGTCTAATGGTTCGAATCGGGACTATTCAGAGACCAACGCTTAGCTTTGATAAAATCGGGGAAAGTGATCCCTGCACCATTTCTCCGAATCTTTGTGGGTTTGAGCCTTCGCGCCATCTTGCTGAGATGTCCAGTTGTTCCCAAATACCTTTCTTCCATATTTCTCAGCTGCTGGCAAACCATTTCCATATGAACGGAATCATCGACTGTAACTTTACCCAACATTACCAGCGGTGTAACCGAATTTCTAAGGTCTTGACTTTTCATTTGTTGTACAGGCAGCTGTTCAGTATTATGTACACTGATTTGTGAGTGCACTGCCTGATGAAGCAATTGCTCTATCCTTCCTGTGTTAGTGTAAAGTTTACTACAACGCGACTGCTTCCGTAGAAAACTAGCCATTTTATGTTAGTGTCATTCTTTGTGGCACCCGATATTTTCAAAATATTCAGAAGTCACTCCTGTTAATCATTTTTCAAATTGAAATTTTGAAGATAATGAAGAAAGGACCGAATAATTAAGGAAAAGGGACAGAGAAATTTATAGCGAGAACGAAACCTCAAACAAAATGACCGCGTTTTTCCAATAAAAGAGGGAACTCGAAATTGGTTGTTCGGTTCGGTGGTTTGGTCCAAAAAAGCCAGTTCGGTTCGATTCGGTAAAAATCGCCAATCCGGTGGTTCGGCTCGGCCGCTTCGGTGGTTCGGTCGATGCTGGCCTCCCCCGCGCATAAAAATTTTTAGGCCGTTCGTCTGGTATGTCAGCCCAAATGCGGGCGGGCCCAAAATCTGCTTTTCTTATACATTCGTACACGGTGGCTTCTACTTTGAGCGTTACCAGTTTTATGTTTCTTCAATTTTGCATGCTTCCGCTTGCCGTTTGCCACCTACGACACGGGATTCGTACGGAGATGATGAAACCTAAGGGCAAAAAGATATTGTATGAGTCGCCCTCATTGTTCACCTAATTTTTGTTGATAAATTTTCACATGATTTCAGTCGCTCGAGTGGCTGACTGATTGGTAACACACTTTTCACTGTCTAGGTAACATGAACCTCTTTCATCTCGATATGATTCAATTACCCATTTACAAAAAATATTTTGAACAAGCTGGAGCGAAAAATTTTTGAATTCGGGTGCTTTTTTTCTGCCACTGCCAGAGCTTGCACGCGGTCTGTTTAAGAGCATTAAGCGAGAAAAATTTAACCTGGCACTAACGGCAGCCCGTTCAATGCGGCCAGCTCGCACACACCACGTCTGACTAAATACATTCTCACGCTTTGTTTCATGCTTTCTTTCGCTCATTTTGTTTTGTTTTCGGCCCCCCCCCCCCGCCAGGGTTCTCCCCGCCCCCTGGACCCCCTAAGCCTAAGAGTGGAAACGGATGCAACATCCCACACTGGCAAACATCTAACATTGCAAACTTGAAATCTACTGTATTAATAGAAAATGTTTTATTTGTCGATCATATACCGAAAAAGAAAAATTTGAAAAAATTTTAATCTCAGGAAAACCAGGGTAAAAAAGAGCAGCGCCAGGGCAGGAGCGAATCTGGGTCATCCGTTCTTAACCCTGCCTCCCTTTCCCCTACAGGCGCGTACGCAGGGGGTGCTTGGGGGCCTGAGCCCCCTACGACCCTGATAAGTAAGGTAAAGGTTCAAAAAAATCCGTGCAATGCCAGCCTTGAGTTAGGTTGCATGCCCACTTGATACATTTTTGTGTTTTCGCAGTGCAAGATTGATATTTGTCGCCTCCGGCGGGGCGGAGATAAACCCCAGTGGCGAGCACAGCGGGTGGCATTGCAGTCAACGGTCCCCTTCCAAACCAGAGAAGTGGCCAGAGTGGGGACCCAGTTGATCAATAAAGGTTTTTCTTGTATATTGTGAGTACGGTATGAACGTATGAAACTGTTTTTTTGCCTGTCATGCAGCATCGACTCATCGCGATAGCTTCGTCCGCGTTCGAATAGTTCATCTCGTTTGTTTTGTGGGATTTGGATGACACTCGTTGTACCTCATAGCTACTGTATTTGCCAGCTCTTAACTCGACTTTTATTATCATTCCTTTTTCCGTCGCACAAGACACAAGCCATCGGATGCATGCGAAGGAGTCATCATAAATCTTCAAGTCTTTCAATCTTTTGAGTCCTAAAACCTAGATGAGACCCCGCATAAGAAAGTTTTATAGGTGATGCCAGTTTGCGCTATTCTGGGCTCCGCTCGGGTAGGCGGAGCTAGTTCCGGCCGATGTCATGACAAATTGCCTGATTTCATGACGAGTCTCGTATCGTATGAGTATACTGAACGACCAGGTGCGGGGTAGTCACAATATATCTGGGAAGAAACAGATCTACTGCATATCGTGTGATGCATGCTGACATGTTGTGATGACCCCGCACCCAGTCGTGCAGTATACGCATACGATACAAGACTCGCCATGAAATCAGCAATCAGCAATCTGGGAAGAAACAGACCTCTATCGTGAGATGAATGCTGACTGGTTGTTTCATAAATTTAGTTTAACTACGGTATTGTGCAAGAAGGTATTTATTATTCATGTTATTGTTTTACCACCTTACCATACGCTTTTGCGCAATCGAGAGGCTGACACCATTATATAGCGCGGCGGGCTCACATTCGTTGCGGCTGACGATGAAATGGAGCAAAGTCGCAGCGGCCACTTTTTTTTACAACTACCTTCGTTCACACTGGAACTGCAGAATCTGAGGGGTCTGCAGTCGATCCTGCCGCTTGGCTGAATACTGCACATGCTTATAGCAGATACGTAGATTGAGACCTTCATCGGACTTTCTCTGCAAGCGGCTGGTGAGGGAGGCACGAGCTTGCCGAAATTTTAGTCATGAAATAAGCTCTCGGTTTTTCGAACACAATAGGAAACTTCAGACCAGCTAGTGCATCTGAGCTCACAGTGGCTAGATATGCCTTGTGATGTTGCTTGCTCGCCTTTTATGGTAGAATGCGTCTCACATACAGTATACGCTTACGATTAGTTGTAAGCACGATCCTCGTTGATGTCAGCATCAGAAGCACAAAGCATAATTGGAGGGAAGCTGAAGGTGGGTGATGAAGCTGATGGCACGTTGAAGTTATGACAAGGCGAGGTATTGGTGTTGTTTTAGCGAAACTGCAACGGGTCAGGCATCGGTCAAGCAATGACCTTCAACGTTGCAGTCGTTAGCGCAGCTTTTGTCCCGTGATAAGCTGGAAAGTGGTGAAAATGCCTGCATTAAAAATAGCCCTTACAACACATCTGAAGCCCCACCACCACGAAATTTCACAAAGTGAACACTGACAACAATCAAGTTTGGAACTGGTACAGTTTTTGTACAGGCTCATGTTCCCTGGAGTGCCCACTCTGCTTGTTTTATTCGAAACAGAGCTCTGAAAAATGAGTCTACAATTTGTTTTTGTGCACGAAATATGATCTACCATGTTCACTCGGTTATGTCCCCTGACTGGACTCAGCTTTAAGTTTTAACTTTCGAGTGAGCGCGGTATTATAATTATCTAGACTAACTTTTTATCGACTTTGACATGCTTCAGCTACAGCTTATCCATGCAGTATCTTATTCTCGATGTCAATCTGATATGTGCGAATTTAAAAAACAAAATGAAGTACTCGTATATGGAATAAAGTAAACTCTTCCAGACTGAATGAATCACGATCGGTACTTCTTCAGTTACTATCCATTCTTGCCGCCGTTTCCATTATTTCCTCCGTTTCCAGTATTTCCTCCGTTCCCATTATTTCCTCCGTTTCCGCTGCCATTATCGCATCTGAAATAAGAAGATCGAGACAATTTAACGATCTCTAGTACAACAGACGGGGCACGACTCACAACGGCTGTCCTTGGTTTCCGCAGTTTGGAGTCGTTGGTGGAATCGGTGTCGTCGTTGTCGTTGTAGGCGTAGTGGTTGTAGTTGTCGTTGTAGGCGTAGTGGTTGTAGTTGTCGTTGTAGGCGTAGTGGTTGTAGTTGTCGTTGTAGGCGTAGTGGTTGTTGTGGTCGTAGTCGGCGATGTGGTCGTTGTGGTTGTTGTAGGTGTTGTGGTCGTTGTGGTTGTTGTAGGTGTTGTGGTCGTCGTGGTCGGGGTTGTGGTGGTGGTGGTTGGCTCAGAGGTGGTTGTGGTCGTGGGCTGGGTAGTCGTAGAAGTGGACTGAGAGGGTTCTGTTGGCTGGGTCACGACCGCTGGAGTCGAGCTAGCTTTAGTTGTCTCGCCTGGCTGAGGCACTGGCCTTTTGACAAAGGCTAATCCCATCACTACCGCCATAGTTTCTAAACCTGGAAGCCCTATGGGATAGTAAACAGCGTTGCCACCGAAACTTCCTTGCCCCCCGACATTCTGAAATCCATTGACATAACCCAAAGGACACAATGCCGTAACATTCTTGCGCGATTCGCATTGTTCGGTAACTATGCTGTTCCTAGAAGGCAATATGCCTGTGTTTTACCAAAATCTTTAGCACACACGATTTTTTACTGACCCGATCTGCTTGATTTGTCGAATGTATGTAGTCCAGTTCCTGAATTTTTGATCGTTGACGTTTTGGAACGTGTGCTGGCAATGGTAGGGTTCTCCCCAAACTTGTGGTCGATGGGTCTCAACCCCTTTCATCCTTTCTTTGTGTCGTCGGCCGTAAAATTTTGGATGTCGAGGCGATGATTGCGGCGGAGCGATGGTTGCATTGAGAGTAGCATTGCAGCATAGGAACAGAGCCCTGCAAGCTAGACCATTCGTACTTAAGAGTCAAAACTCTCACGGAAGCAAAGTTTCCTTGGTGAAATGTCCTGTCGCCAAATTTTAGGTAGATAAGGAGCTACTTCAATTGTTTCTGTCACCAATAACCTGTTTTCTTTGAGAATATACACGCCCCCCCACGTTACCGCATAGGCCGCGTGTACATTCCCAAAGAAAACAGATAGTACATACTGTACTTTGAAAATTTGCCAAAGGCGAAGCACAAGAGGACGCTTCTTCGAGCGTCCACGAATCGGCCTGACCGCACTTTGATGAACCGTGATTCGGTTATCCTCTCTGGACCCTCTGTGCGGAAACCAAATGCATACAGTGGTTGCTTTTTATATGGCGGTGGTATGGATCTATATCTACTGTATAACGGAACTGGCAAAGACAAGATCAGTCAACTAACACGGCCTGCTATTGATTGTACTTCACACCTTACGGTGTGGGCCTCACAGCCTAAAATGCTATTTGGATGCGATGCATCAACTTAGCGTGCGCTGCGTAAGAACTGACAATGAAAAATAGTACCTAAATATGTGGCATCGCTATCTAGGCATTGCACCCAACTGTACCTAACTGCACTTCCACTGTGCATCTACCAAAAAGCCGCCAAGGTCCATTATCTAACCAAGATCAGTCAACCAACACATCCTACTGTAGACTGCATTTCACAATGCTATGGTGGGAACCATATGGAATAGTACTGCGTACAAGTGTTTGAATGCGGTGCATCGAGTAAGCGCGCGCTGCGAAAGAATGAAAAATGATGCCTATATTTGTAGCTTATCTGACCCATCGCATTCCAACTGCACTTCCACTGCGTATATACCAGAAAGGCCAAGGCCCATTATCTCATGGGAATCGCGCAGATCCTCAACATGGGCTACTGTGTAAAGCCCCAAGCCCCAAAGCGCCACAGAAGCTCCAAAGATTGATCCTAATGGCTGTAGTTTTCCATAACAGTATGTTTTATGTCTAAAGTGACCCCAAATCCATGAGCAAATCATTCCACTCACCAAGCGGCCTAAAATGCTTCTCAGTTTTCGCAGGTCTCATGCGATCAAGCTGCTGAACGCCACGTCCTATCTCAACGACAAGCAGTACTCACCTGTGTATATTCTTCACACTGTCATATTTAGGATAAATAGCTCTAATGTACGTGTAGTTGCCAGTTTGCGACAGCACGCATGAATCACGCCACTCGCATTTCTAGAGCAGAAGTTTTTGAGTTTTCTGGCCAGCGCATTACCATCTCTCTCGCCTTACCTCGCTGCAATTCGAGGTCACATTTACGCATTTGATCGTGAGATTGAGACTCCGGTATCCACTGTCCTTCCACTTTATGTTATAAATACCTTTACCTGGTCGGCAGGACACATTGTAGTTTGGATAAGGCTGCGATACTTGACTTCTTCGAGTCGTCAACTTCGCAGCAGTTGTTTGGGAGAAGCCGAGAATCAAGAATAAGACCAGCAAGGGGTGCATGATTCAATGTCACGCCCCGACCATCCGACATTTTCTGTAGTCTGCCTGCTCCTAATATATCTTGAGATCATAGCAGGATATTGGAGGTGGATCTAGTTTGGGTGAGGAATATTCAATCACAATTACAGTTTAATACTGACATCAGCATTTTTTAATTTCCAGTTCAATCAATCTTTGATAAATGATAGGAAGCCTACGCTAGATTCAAATTCATAAAATCAAATTGCTCTTTGACTTATCTGAGTATGTATTTGACGACGTGTATAATGCACAATCGGACGACGCAAAATTTGTTCTTATCTAAAACCGGTTGTCATAATCGACCAAATGTATTAAATTAATGACACCTTATGTTTACGTTTATGTTTCGCAGCGAAAGAACAGTCTGATGGCGACAGACGATTTCATGAAGTTTACGCCCTTACCTTTAGGCAGGAACGCCCTTTTCCCTGATAATGTGATTTGTCACTAGAAATAAATTACCAGTAATAAACAGGGAAGACAGACGGGTTTTTTGGACAAAATCTGAATTTAATGGCTCTGCGTCAGAAGAGGAAATGTTGGGCAGGATTTTCCTGATTCGTAAAATAATAAATTTCGAAGAAGACATCGAAGTGCTTTTGCATCTAACTGCAGTATCTGACTCGAGGTCCCATTATGTACCGCCATTTTTTTAAAGTGATGCTCTCCACTCACGTCAGCAGAAATCAATTTTGTGTACCAGGCAGATTTGGTCGATGATGTTAGCTGATGTAGCGATCTTCGATTCAGGACCCAAGATAGTTGACACGAAGAACTTACTCGAGTGGAAAGTCGTCTTAGGAGGACTTGAGGATAGAGGCCCATCAGAGGCCTGTTATGGCCGAGTGTGGTCACTCTGTCCAAGAACATCATACCAATAAAAAGCCCCCGCCTAGGCCATACAGTAGAAGACCTTTTCATCACAGCGTCCGCAGTGAAGAGGAAAGGCTACAGAATGCAACCTTGCTGGGCGTCATTGGCCACGGAGAATCTTCCGAAAGTTGGTTTTGAACTCTGACATTGTAAGTGGAGTCTGTAGATGCTCAGGAGTAGTCGTATTGGCCTGAAGAGGCAGCCTGTTCCCACCGCTTGCAGATCCCGAATCGCGGTATTCGTAACGACTCACCAATGATCGAGAGACATAACAATGTAGAGGCTCGATTGGAAATCGATACTCTGCACGGAGCCCGCAGCTGAAGCATTCCACGTCAGGATAATGGTCCCAGCCATGCACTAGGTCGAAGGACTTGATTAACTGCCCCAGGCTTTTGGCTCGATGCAAAAGCTCCACCAGTCACTTCCTCCAGTAGTACGGACCCAGGGGTATTACGACAGTCAGAGACACAAATGAAAAGTGGGCACAAGTGTCAGTTAGACCCAGGGTCGGGTCTGGTACCTCCGGACTGGGTTGAACCCGATCAGATCCGGTGTATACAGTAGTCATAGGCGTCAGCCGCGGTGTGTTAGGCGGAGAGAAGCTGGTCGCCGGACTTCTATCCCTAGTCATCATAGAACAGTGATCCTCTCTACTCCTTGCACCTGGGCGGTGGGTGACTCACCCTTCATTCCTTTCAGAGGGGCCTTAAAGGGCAGGGTCTCTAGTATCTGGGTTCCTAAGGCCTGTAGTGGCGACTCCTGCGCTTTGGCCCAGTGGACCTTAGTCGGCCGCAAGATTGAGAGAAGGGAAGTTTGTCCTTTTCAAAAAAATCTGTTCGTCTTGCCTCGTAGGAACGAGTATCCGGATGGGAGCCATGTGATCCCTTCGACTCACGTCATCAAACCCCTGTTCCAGTCTTATTATAGAAGTGTTCACTTTCGGCCTCTTAAAGAAACAATAAACGAAGCCATTTATGAAAGGAAATTGTCCGCAAAGCAGACGCACCCTGGGGTCTTCGTTTCGGAATCAACAACACGCACGTGGCACAGACGGACACGAAACGTAACCAGGAAGTGTAAGGAGTTAGAAGTGTATGTCACAAGACACTTTACGGTCATCCCCTATGGATCAGGGCTCTCTCAATGTTAGCCCTGATCTCTTTTGTTTGAATTTTCTGGTCTTCGCCCACTTGAGCGAAGCCCGTTTTCGCTGCATTCAATCCAATCTGTGTTGCCACAGCTTCCCTTCATGCCTTCCTTTGGAGCAACTTCGCACGGGGCCATGCTAAACTAAACACCAGCTTCCTGACAAAAACCAGTTGACTTGTCTACTCGTGCCCTACATGTGTCAACTTCCTACTCGGAGCACCTCGACGGTATTCGGTGGGCACAGCACGTGACATGAACAAACCGATCTCCAGGAGCCTGCCGTCGTCTGCCGGAAGTGAGCAGTGGCAGTGCGTGGATGGTAGGATAACTTGTGTGTCTGCACAGTCTATTTGGGCCACTGCGGAACAAGTTAACGTCTCTTTATGTTTCACCCTTGCTTTTATACACTTGTACTCAAGAGGCAATATTCCAAATTAAATTTTTTATTTCGGAATTAGTACTTGAAATGTGGATTTAGGGCCAGCTGTTAGTGAGAGTGGGGTTGTTTTAGTAGCCAGCTGCCAGATCACAGTTACACTGATCACTGAGTATTTCGTTTCTGTGCTACAATTTGCATAAATTTTTATTCAAATTTGTGATTTAGAAGTGGACTATCATAGTTTACAGAGAGTCTAGGAGAGCCAAGGAAAAGTTGAATGAATATAATTTCAGCTAGTTGCAACAAAACAAAAAAGCAAGCGTTGGCATATATCGGGACTTAATCTTTGTCTTTCCGATCTTGTTTTGATTACAAAATTAAAAAACAAGGCACCACAGCAAGTGCCCCAAAGCCAGACTGTAAAAGTCTAAGACTGCCTGCTTCAGGACGAGTAAAGGAGGACCAAAGACGACAATTTTTTGGATTGCATTTTTTTCCCAGGGATCTGATGTTTTTAACAATAGGCAGTAATATTACTAGTCTATTACGGCCTTAGATGGGCATTACAAAAGCTAAGATTACAATAAACTGGCTTTTTATGAATTGTAAAATAATTGTTTTATGTGCTATGTATGTGCTATTTACTATGTGCTATGTGGCGCAAAAAAAGCAATCATAGCTAGCAGCTGGAGACAGTGGCTGGTGGACGCCTTATAGGAGCAATATTATGCGCGGATATACCCACTCTTGTAATAAACGGATAGAGCGTAGGCTAATATGAGCGTATAAAGGACAGTCTAGAAAACGGTTTTTTCCATTCGCCGCGGCGGTCAATAAATTTATGCCGGCCGAGCAAGCAAGGCGTGTGCCATCCGTTGGGCGTCGAGGGATTGGCTAGGGCGCACTCCTTTTCCAGGCCTAGTGTCACAAATGAGCTCCTATAGACGACTGTCTTGGTCGGCGGATACTCGACACGTGTCCTTATTTCTAAAGGCTCTTGGTCGATAGCGACCCCGAACCGTGACTGCTGACTGCCACCCTTTTAAATCAGTGATGAGGACCTATGGCCATTTTGTACGCCCTCTTCACACCCACTTTAGCTATGATGAGAGAATGCTCTCTTTTTCATCAATTTCCGTTTTACTCCAGCCACTACGAATCTGACGCAACCAGGAGTGAACGTTCGACTTGAAGCTGTTGCTAACCGGACCCACGTGCCAACGACAATCGCAGTCCCAGTCAATACTCGATGTGAACTGGCATTTATACTGGCTCATGAAAATAGCTCAGTCTTTGTTAACTAGCAACTCATTTTCATACATTCTCGTATTTCTAAACTATTGATCGATCCGTGCATTTGGGTGGTGCATCATCAATAAACCACGAGCGATTCTCAATTTCTCACCGCCGCCAGCTGGCCCCTGAGTAACACGTAAATCATGGCTGCCCGAGGTAAGCCTCCAACGATGATAACTAAACAGCGCCCACTTTCCATTTCCTATTCATTTTCGCATCTATAAATGTACTTTTCTATCATTTTCGCACACTTTTAGATTTGAGCTCCCACAAAGAAGATAAATTACTTTCTCCTGTCTAATGAAGCTTATTCAAGAATAAGACCTGAAAAATTCTTCGTTAGCTGTCCGTTTTAATATTTTTTCTCCGCTTGGATGAACACTTCTCATTAGGTACTTACATAATTTTCCATACAGTCGGCCTTGTCTTCAACGAGTAAAAAATTGGCCAAGACTATTTGTGGATAAAGATTCAAGTAAAGCCGGTTACGCGCCAAAATATTTTGAAAGTCTATCTTCGTGTATCGTACAAAAATGCATGTGTTGGCATCCAGTTGCATGCCTCGCCCCCGCCATTTTAACCGTTGTTTAGAAAAATAACTAGAAACCCTTAGGGGCGCGGAAAGTCTATACATAACTTAATTTTTCCCTCCCTCTTCCAAAATACACACCGAGCATAATAGTTGATGAGCGTGTTTCATCATCTAACCAACTTGGCATACTGAAATTTGAAACTGTTGATCAAGCGGGCTATTGTTGAGGGTCGCTTTTCCTTGCGTGGCATCTCATTATTTGATGTTTTTTTTCAAATGAACCCCACTTACACTAAAATGAGCTAGACCATAAATTGAAGAAATAGTATCTTTTATTGTGCCATGTTCTATGACCGGTGCTTACAGTCAGAGAGGATGGTTTTCTTTAAACGTTTGCCAGCTCTACTTTTTTGTGATGGCGCATTTTAGCGCACACGAGTTCCCTGCTGCTGCAATGGATACTCTCGCCTATAAATTCTCAATAAAATGGAGAAATACGCTGCTATCTTCGTGGCCTATCGACTTGCTCAGCCCGAACCCCCTTCCTGAGCCAAGGAAAGAATCATCTGTCATCCTCTTACGAGGACACCTAAGCATCCAAGTTGGCGTTGTGTTTACTCCCTTCTAAGGGCCGGCTCTCAAGTAAGGAACAAAGTAGATAGCTTCTGCCTCGATCGTCTTCGCATCGATCATCGAGGAGAAGATAGCCTTTTTCAGTCAACAACCTTTTCCGCTCCGTCGAAAATTAGGTGCCGCGTGAGAATCCAAGGATGGCCCGGGGGACGGGCAGTCGTAATAGAGTGTCAAGACCGTGGTTGCTGGTGATGAGGAACTGGGAAGGGATGTCTACAATTTGTCAAAGTCTGTTCGTATTTTGATCTTCTTACTAATTTATGTCAGGCCCACGCCTTTTCGGAAGCGCACTGGCTATCAGCGAGTATCTAAAATCGCTAGATATCTTATGATTATGTCTCTTAGACACTGCTCTTAAGACGGTACAAAATGAGGGCGTGAACCGAGATCATGGAGTAATCGAAAATGGATGAAAGACAGGAAGTGAGAGGTCCTTGTTTTATTCTGCGTACTTTTATGCTGATACTGTAGTGGGTACTTGCTGTTTGTACAACCTGAGCACTTCCTGAATTAATTAACTCAAAAGAGCCAGACAAAGTCTCCCATGTTTTGCTGCTTGTTGTCGGTGTTCTTTGCTCTCCCTCTCCATCAGTTTTGGATGGTTAGTCTCTTGGGATTAGGGCATAATTTGGTCGATCCACGAAGCCAATTAGGTACTTGATTTATTTTCACCTCTTTTTTCTTCGTGCTTGTTTTGCCATTCCACTAAACGTGGGCATGCGCGCTCGAGGGTAAAGGGCCCCCCCCCCCTGTCAATGCGCACTGCCTAACTGCCAATGTCTCATGGCCGGTGCTAACAGGTGGAGAGAATGGTTCTAGATTTGTTAGGTTGCGAGCTTTTGTATCGGGTGCACCACAAAGAACTATACTTGGACTTTTTAAAAATCCACTCGTCAGTTAGCTCAGTTTTTTGACGAGCATCAAAATATATCATTTTATTCAGCGTCCAGATCATCGTACATACCTAAATTTGCATTTGGGTGTTGGCCATAGATATCCTGTATGGCAAAAGTTTAGGGATCTGTGAGTGCCATATTGCAGTTTGAGGAATCACATGAGAGGGTCATGACTTATTACAGTTGTAAGAAACGTTAACTAGTTGTACCACACCTTTCAGTGCGCTAGTTCAGGGGACCGTACCACCTCTCCGAGGCCATGGCCAGGCAGGAGACCAAGAGGGTAATGAGGTCGAGTGACTGGTTTGGTTTGCTCGCATCGGCTTAAGACTGGACTTCAGTTCCTGACCTGAACTGCTCTGCGAGCCCTTGAAGCCTTTAGTAATCTGTGAGAACCTGCCCGTTGTGTTTCTGCCTTGGCATCTTAGAGAGCTACAATACAGTATGTGCACGGTACCTGTTCTGGGATGGACGATATACCTGCGTGCAGCACTGTACGTATAGTGTGCAATTAGTAGTGCTATTATAATACCCATGCGGGGCATACCGCCATTTCGTTGAACGCTGTATAATCATAGGGTTATCATAGGGGGCATCATATATACTTCAACTACTTGTATATGTCTACAGTACATGTACCCGTGTGCCAACCATGATATACCTATAGGTGAAAGTGCTAACAAGTGCCATCGATGCATTGCAGATCCATCATCCGCTTGACAGAATAGATGTGAAGAGAGCCATATGCAATGATCAAGGAGGATGCATCAGGAACTGAGCATACTTGGCAGACCACTCCTTTCGGGGCGGACTGTTTCAATTGGTCACGTCCAGAGCTGTGACATGCGACAGGTGTGTGTAATTGTGCAGCTTATAGCATTAAAAATGCTTATTTTGCCAAATATGAATTTAGGCAATTTTCCGCAATAAAAATATAGCAGACCTGAGCAATATGTACAGGCTGCACCTGTTATGTTATACACATTGTTTGTATGAGTGACATGCGCGTAACACTCACTCGGCCTATGCCTAATGCAATGCATTTTCAATCAACTTGCCGCGGCCAGCGGTCGAGGCTACTCCTCTTACCTGTTTACCGCGTTATGCGTACACATCAGCCAAAATTTCGTGTGGCCAAATATGACCCATTGTCTTACAGTGTCCGCCTGCCGGACAGCATGTTTTCGTGCCGGCGAATAGGTTTTTGTGTACTGTGTGGGTTCTGTGACGTCAATCAAACAAATGGTGTGCGCTTTCGAGTTGGCCGAGCTGACTTTTTAGTTTGACGTCAAGGCCTTGGACTCGATGTGGCGTGTCTGTAGTGCCGGGGAGGACAGGCGACAAATGGACAAACCTAATCACCAAAAGGAATCTCCATATTTGCCTATTCCCACTTGTACACTTTCTGTCTGTGCATTATTGGCATGCCATTCAGGTTAGGGCGGGTGAAGGAAAAAACACAAGCGCGCTAGTCGAGCAGCTGGCCAGGAAACGAGTATTGGCTTTCTTGAGGCAGAAATATGCTGCAGAGGAAGCAAAAAAGTAAGAGCATTGATAAAAATTTTTCCTCTTCTCTCAAAACGACGCAAGAATTTTGCCTCTCTGCCCATTTCGTCAAATTGGAATGGTTGGTTTGGTTAATATCGTAAAATTCATTTCATTCTCCCCTGGGCTCCCTTTTTTGAGTAGTAGGTGCACGGGCAGTTTCTTGTGTACACAGTATTAGCAGTGGATACGTAGGCTCGTCGAGGGAGCCATCTTCTTGCCGACTCGTTATTATTCGGAGGCCGCCCAAGGAGCTTTTCCAGACATGGTGGACGAGGACAAGATGGACGACGTTTATCCCAATCACCTAGTCTCTTCTCTCATCAACCATCATCCGCATTGATGACGCGTGTGCCCGCTCCCCGTGCGTTCGCTCCTTGCGAGGACTTGGATGAGAAACGGCGAGCGAGCCGTGGCATGTGGGTCCGAGAAAAAAAGTTCCTCCACATTATGCTCTAGTCTGGTCACGTCCACGTTCAAGCCTTGTCTTATGCCCGAGTCCTTTAGAGGAAGTTCAGTTTAGTGCGCCTAGGCCACCTGACCGAGTGGCTATTGATGGTTTTCTACCTCGGGCTCTCACGCTATTGGGGAATTTCGTTCAGTGACGTTAGGTTGATTTGTACCAATGGGAGTCTTCAAATGAGCAAATTACTCAAGGTATGGGTTTTGCTGGGTAGGAGTGCCCGAGGTGACCATTATTTTATACCACTTACTATCGGTGAGGTCCAAAATTAGCCTTTATTGATTTTATGAGAGACTCTCGACTGGTTTTTCCAACTTGACTGGGTTGGTATGCGACATGTCTAATTTGCTAATCCCGTACTTGCCACTCCACTTTACACTGCTCAGAATGCCGCAGAGTCCACCCTGTTCTGAAGCACACATACAGAAGGCGCATCGCTGCAAACCATACTTAACTGGTTTTCCCAACTTGACTGGGTTGGTATGCGACATGTCTAATTTTTAGCCGTTTTTAGCAAAGATTTTCTGAATTTCAGTGTTTTCAGCACTTATTTTGCGCTCTGCGCTGTAAAGTTTCCTTCATCGCTATATCCTACATTGTAGTCAGATCCCCGAAATTGGCAACCTTCCAAAGGCCGAGTCATTTCAATAACCCCTCTGTTACAATATCCGTTCTTGCGCAGGTGCCTTAGAATGTGACCAAATTGCACGCGGTAGTACTTGTTCAAGTGTCGAGTGGCACTGTCTCCTTTTGACATTCTTGCTTCTTGTGACAGCCCCACGTCCTATTAGTTGACCATGACAAACATCCACTCAAGGCATTCAATTTTAGGATCGACTCTACCTTATGGCTTATCTAGCCGCACGCCTCGGCGTTATTCGGATACGAGCAATTTGAATGCTGCGGTTGTGGTGGTTGCCGAACCCATATCCACATCGACAGCCAGCCTCTCACGATCTGGAGAGCACGACCAATTCGTGCACCCTGTTATCTCGGAACCGCCACAAACAGTAGAGCCTCTTCTCGGACTTTCTGGCGAACACACACCAACCGAGCCAGATATGGGGGCCGTGTACATTCTACTCGGCTGTCTAGCCGTATCCGGACTAGTGGTCTTGGGCATACTGGCCTATTGCACGTCGTACTGTTGGCGAAAACGGTGTTTTAATGGTCGTCGGACTGTGCCGTCCATCAAAATCTCAACGAGCGTCGAAGATGGCTATATGGCCTTGAAACAGATTGGTAAGATTTTCCAAATTACTCCTCTTGTTTGTGCAAAATAACAGGCTTCGCTGGGATTTCATGCTCATGTCATGGCGGTTGAGAATTTTTCAGCTATTTCTCCAGTCTATTTTTAGTACATCCTGCTAAAAATCAGACTAGCTGGAATTAGAGCCAACTTCGACAACCTTCGTACTGGCTTCGTATTTATTACTTTGCCCGACACCCCCTTTTATGAAATTTTTCAACTCAGATTTCACAATGTTGAAACTTGATTTCCTATGCTGCTAGAATCAGTTCGGGAATCACCCGCAGCTAACATAATGTCTTCTACATTCGTCCTTGTTCCTCATGGCACAACCAGACAGACTGAAGAATTTCCATTTAGTTCTTTCCGTTTTACAGTTTGCCAAGATTTCAAGTCTGGGTCAATATGAGAAACAGAAAATAAAAAAATTAGGAAATGTACTGGAAATGTACTGCACTGGAAGGTACTTGGAAATGTTTTCCGATTTCAAAAAGTCGAGGCAGTTTTTTGCAAATCTCAATAGGCTGTATGCAAAAAGAGCTTCCCTGATCGTGAGTGCGACCTGTCTCACTCCTGAATCTAAAGACTGCAACCCACTGGCAAGAAATCTGATTTAATAATGACGAACAAATAATGAAAAATCATAGCAGAAAAACCGTCACAAGTTTTTACTGATGTTTTTTTAATTTTGTGAAGAAGTCAAAGGGTAACATAAACATTAAAAAAATATTCTCCCGTGGACGGGGTTGGCGAACAGCGGGAGCAAAGTGCAAGTTTTTATGCAAATCGATTTTAGCAGACTTGCCGCAAACAGTCCAAGAAGGGAGGGCGAGACGACTGGATCGATTCTAATTTATTTAATGCCGATAAGTTGTCAATACGAACTCGGCCAAGATTCTAGCAAATGTGAGCGAGGGCGTTTCTGGAAAACTAATCAGTTTCAGTTTGTTTTTTTCAGTAACTGTTGCGTTGACGTTTCCGTTTTGTTAATTTGCTGGCCAGCAGATAGGGGATACTTTCTGAGCTGAGGATTTTGCAGTCCCGATAACGCATCTTTCTCGATAGGAGTCAGGCTTTTTTCTGCTGCGATTAAGTGTTATCTGAGATATTTCTGACTACTGCCACCTTCTGAAACCATATTTCACTTACTACCTTCAAAAAAGGGATTTTCAGCTCACTCTGTAGGACTGATTTATTCCTTTTTCCAAGGGTAGGTTGGTCACATTACTGTAGGATCTTGCCTGCCTTTCTCTTCCATTATTGTGTGAAATATAGTTTCAGATAAGGGCATCCTTGGTGCAGACGACTCCCCTGTGAAAACAAAGCCGCAAATTTGCATTTTCGTCAGAGGCAGGCTAATCAGCACGCCTAACTGAATAAATTTTAAAAAACCATTCGTTTGGACAATGTTTGTTAAAAATCTAACGGGTCGCTATGAAAACTGAAAAACTGAAAAGCTTTAGTCATTCGCAAATTTGTATTCAGACGATGATGAACTCTATTGAAAATGTGCAAATAACGAGCCCTCCCTTTCAAAAAAATTCAGTTTCAACGATGACGCAAAAATTTCAGGCGATTCCTGCTGGAAAACGAATGGTCAGGGTTTAGGCACTGACAGCAGTAGTAAGCAAGAATGCTTTCTTTTCAGGAATTTAAAAGTGCTAGTTTATGTTTCTTACGCATGGGCCCACATTAAAGTAACACGCAGTCGGAAACTTGGAAAAACAGTAGCTCGTGTTTTTGTATTTTGCAGAAGTCTCAAAAGGCTTGCTTGATGGGGCGTGCTCTATTCCTGCTTTTATGAGGATTATACTAGACATAAAATAGCGATTAAAAAAAACAGTTCAGTAGAAAATATTCATAACGAAAGTGATACCTGATATACTCGTACACCCGCAAAATGTGTGGGAGGATCCTAGGAAGGTTTCCTGGTGGGAGGGCTCACTCGGTGAGAAGTAGTAAGCAACACTTTTAGAATAAATCGCTAGCTCGAAGAAGTTTTTCAGGGGCAAATGTTATCCGACGATACAGTAAATTCTGAAAATTGCACAGGATAAAACATGCTATATCTGGTACATCAATTTTTAGCGGATGCACCAGTCATTCAACCTGTTTCGGCGCATAGCACTGCTCCTTCTTTTGGAGGGACCGACACAAGGATCAAAATGTTCCTTCCGCCATTTTCATGGCGTTCATGTCTCGAAATTTTCTGTGTTGGGTCATTATCCCAACCTTATCGTTAGCCTAGAGGAAAAAATTTCCGTTACGAGCGCATCAAAACTTAAGAAAAAATTATTGATCAGTAACTAAAGGTCTCGGTTTTTTCTCCAAAAAAAAGCTCCGGAACATAGGATAGACGATATCTCATTAAACTGATTGTCCTTCTTCCGGCCCGTTGGGCAATGAACCGAGCGAAAAACATGGTGCCAACTATTCCGTGTCTATTAGTCAATCGGCTCGTTGAAATGTCGACGCCACCATTTCCGCCCCCTTTTTCTTCCATGCATAGAATCTCTCAAAACGGCAGCTCTTTCGAAAAAGGACTCGCAACCACTCTCTTTTCCCGACAAAGACCAGTCCCCTCCCCGAGCGCGCCATCAGAACTCCCCCTTTTGGATGGCAGCGC
The DNA here is from genome assembly GCA_030248295.1 of Mesodorylaimus sp. YZB2_4. NCBI lineage: Eukaryota > Metazoa > Nematoda > Enoplea > Dorylaimida > Dorylaimidae > Mesodorylaimus > Mesodorylaimus sp. YZB2_4. The sequence continues at coordinate 122,887 of JASANH010000944.1, forward strand.
TCAGAAAAAAGCCATCCATCCACGGTGTTGTGTCATTTGTGTCCGGACATTGACTGGTTGCTAGCATTGCCGAGTTGTTTTGTCAAATTTCGTTACTCCGCATCATTAGCTCGTTCGGCGGCCGTTTCTCTTTCCAAGGCTCCATTCCATTTACTCAGAGTCTGTCTGCCACTGCTCATCCATCCATGCCGAATATATTTCAAAGATTAGTGTCTAACCTTGTCTTCCATTGGTCAGGCATGAACGGCCAGCCCAAAGTGGTGGTCACCACGGCCGATGAGCAAACGTCCATCGTATATCAGCAACCATCTCGGCCCAGTCTGCCCACCTCAATTTCCTTGAATTTGGCGCATCGTGCAACGGTCGAGCCTCTGAGGACGTCGGCCGATAATGACACGGGTGGCTACCAGCAGTCCACCACTCGATATTACAATAAGCATCATCGACGGCACAGCGGCAGTCGAAGGAAACACTCCCATTTCGAACACTCGATCATGAGTTCGGCTACTTTCAATGGCACCGTTCTAAGTTTATCCTCATCCAAAGATGCGGGGCGACTCATTCATCGCGGTGAGCAGAATGGACGACCAATCGCCGCACGAACCAATTCTGAAACACTAGATCCGTTATCGGACGAAATCGAGCGCCGATCGATCCTGCATTATGACATTGGGTATTACGAGAAAAGTCACACAGGCTGTATCAGAGGCACCTTGACATTCGCCCTACGATACGACTATATTCATCGGGTGCTTATGGTACACTTGATCAGAGCTAGCCATCTTACTGACAAGGTAAGCTCGCATTTCGCATGCCAAGTTTTTTATCTCAAAAAAAGTGCTGATCATGGTGCCCAGTCTTAGCTGAACTTTTGATTTGAATTTCCCATGCAAGCACGATGCAGGGTCGAAATTGATACAAGTGATGCTTTCTAACCGCGGTAACAAAAGTTTAGTTTAGGTGGTTAAAAAAATTGGGCGGAGCCTTTTATGACAGCTGCAGTCCATTATACAGGTTTATTTGACATCTCAATGTGGTTACTGCGCTCAGCTTGCAATGTCTTTTGCCATCATCTACAGTAGGATATATCGATTACAAATTATAGCTTTGTGCAACCTGAGGGCCATATCTTATAAAAGTTAGTCCGCATACAACCTTTCAAACGAATGCAAGTGGGTTATAATCTCCCACTAAAATAGAATTATCATGCCAAAAAAATATTTCGAATTCCCACTTTCCCACTTCCCACTAGAATGCGTCATGTGCTGGTCAAAGAATCTTCATTTTGGATTTGCGTGCAATGGGAAATATATCACGCAACACTATCATGCGATGCCAGATCAGAGTTAGTCTATGTGGTGAACGCGGTCGATATGCACTAGCAACTCGTCTACTGTACTTATTTGGCTAGAAGTACGCAGTACCCTTATGAAAATATTACAAAATTGCGAATGTTCGCGTCGTGGCTCGTCCAATCCATTGTTTGAGAATCGCGTCTAGGTATCTGCAGCAGAGAAATAAGAATAATAAATAAGAATAAATAAGAATCTGGGGCATTTATTTATTTCTTCCCCCGTTTAGCAGCAAAATCTCGTTTACCTGGCAATGCTGACAGCTGAGATTCTCTCATCTGTTGTCAGTGTACTAAGGGCACGATCCGCGAACAATAGACTGCGGCCCACACAACGAATTTGTGTGACTCCTTACTGGATTCATTCTTATTAATTAATAACGGCCAAGCCATAGTCCCAAATTCTATTTCTTCATGCGCGATGTCGCAAGGATCTAAAGCGGTATATACTGCGTGGGCAGTCCCTCACTTCCCCTTTTTATGTTTTGCCTCACCCCCCCCCCCTTCCCCCCCAAACGCATGAATGCACACTCGAGGGTGTAAAAGCATATTTTAGACCAATTGTTTCACCCGGCCGCGATTCGAACACTCGTGGGAAAGCGCGCACCCAGCGTGAGAGACATACTGTACCCCGAACCCGCAGGCTAGATGCAGATGAAGAGCATAGCAATTACGATTTGCAGCAACACCAGCTGTGGCCATTTGGAAAGATGCTCCTACTTTAACTATAGACGGCATATTAGCATACGAGTTCACATATGTACCTACTGTATACTGCTGGCATACCTGCTATCTCGATTACGCACTAACAGGCACATTGCGAAGTGAGTCAATTCGTATCCCATCAGCGTTTAGTTAGGGTCTTTGGCTATCAAAGAAACTGAAGTGCTGCTAGCCTTTTCTTTTAGGACCATTCCGCGATCTCTTTGGATCCATATGTGAAAATGTATTTATTACCAGAAAGGAGATATCATTGCAAGACCAAAATATACCGAAAAATATTTGACCCAGAGTTCAATGAAATGTTTTCATTCGACGCGCCCTACACAAGCCTTTCGTCCAGGATGCTGCAAGTGAGGCCAAGAATGGGTTGTCTGGTCTTCCTTTCTCCCAAGTACACATTGTCTAGTGGGTTAAAAACCTTCGCCAATCAAGGTTTCGGCAAGACTGGCCGACTAAATTTTTTGCCACCCTTTGTTTTTCCTTGCACACGTGGAACCAATCTGTTGAGAAGTGTTCATAGTACGGCTGCCTATTACAGTAGGAAGTCCTCGTGTGTTAGGCCTATGCAAGTGCCTAACAGGCTGTCAAGCACCTCATTATCTACGGGGTTGGTCTAGACGGTCCAACCAAACTGATTTCATTCATTCTCAGAACTTCCTGTTTTCCATGCACCTCTAACCGCATTTCTTTGTTTACAGTTCACCCTTTATAATTATGATCGATTCACGCGGCACGGCCTGATTGGCAATGTAATCATGCGTGATTTGTTCGAAAAATCTGATTTGCACGCCTGGACCGAATATACTATGGCCATTATCGGGGATAATGTGAGTTGAACAATTTGGGATTTTCAATCCAATTTTTGCAGAGTTTTGGTTCTAGGAAAAAGACGACTACGGGGATTTGCTTTTGTATTTATCGTATGACCCGAATGATGCAAAATTAATAATTTGTGTGGCGAAAGCGTGTAATTTACGACCAATGGATATCACTGGTGCCTCAGGTAAATTTTCATACCTTAGCTTTGCAGGGCGTGCAGAAGAGTTAGCCATGGTTTTGATATTCTCCATTATAAAATATAGGTTCTCTATAATATTTAGCGCGCGACAGGATTTGAGCACATTCGCACTGTAATCTACATTTTAGCAGTCGCACTTTGCCCCTCTCCAGATCAACCCAGGGGTTTCTCTAGTAAGTACATCCAATGAATGACGCAACATGCTTTCGACTCCTTCGAAGCCTAAAATCTGCTTAACACAGCCTTTGCCAGAGTTTTCTGCTTTCTGCACTCGTTTTTGCGAAATTCATCACAAAAACCTCGATTTGGAGGTCCTCGCTTCTTCTTGGACGTTTTCACGTGTTTTCTGCTGTAACATTTTTTAAAAACCAGTAACATGTTTTAGATCCATACGTGAAGATGATTCAATTGCAAGGGCGACGACGCGTAAAAACTCGTAAAACTACGATGAAACGCGCCAATTTGCACCCAGTCTACAATGAAATGCTAACATTCGATTTACCAGAATCACAAATCGGCAATACAAGTATTTTAATCAAAGTCATGGACTGGGACAGGTATGAAGTGGTCCTTTGTTTCTGTACTTTTAGTGCTCGACTATGCTCGTCCATTTATCGGATAAATGTTAAACGATATTTTACCAGGTTTACTGCTTTGCAGAATCGGCCACGACGATCTGCTGGGCTGCTGCATTTTGGGCAGCGAGAGTCCAACAGCAGAAGGAAGGGAGCATTGGCGGCAATGTTATCTGCGTCAGAGCGATAAACCCGTCGGAATGTGGCATTCGTTGTTGGCCGATGTGCCCGAAGGATACACCAATATCACCAAATAGAATGTAGACAAACACTTCTTGTCTTATACTGTAGATACGATGCGGGTTTAGTATAACCCGCGTGTGCAACTAATATTCCAAAGGCTATAATCGCGTGCGACATCCCTGGACTTATGCTATGTCTAAAAAGTAGCTATGTGCATGTTTGAAATGTGATAGTTACATTGTTTGAGGGGCTACTATGTGCATATTGTAGAAAAATTGGCCAGCACTAGTCGATATCTGTTCCAGCAGGTGAAAATACTGTAGTATGACGGGCTCCTGGTGGTGAGTGGGCGTATTATGACAGAACTTTATTAGGCTAATCCAAGTCAATGAAATCTAAGTATTTCACGAATCTAATTGGACAACAAAACAAACCAGGTCTAAAGCTTCTCGCTCACCAAAATCGTCCAAGAAACTACAAAAATTAACGCTGTCATAAACTTTTTCAGAGAGTAAATATATTTAAACCATGCGTCCTAAATCAAACAATTTTTGAAACAGCCATAATCACGCGCGCAATAAAATTAGGGCTGGTTTGCATTATTAGTTATCCCCAGAAAGCGCGCGGTGTAAAGAAACCATAAAACCAAAAGTAATAGAACAAAAATGAAGATTAGCCGCTACACAATGTTCGCACGTTCGAATTCGCACGCGCTCGTCACATCGCTTTTTAATGGTCGATGTTTTCCTCTAATCGAAGTTTAGAGCGCTGCCGCTGGCGCGAGCACGACTTGGACTGCGCAAAACGCTCGACGATGCCTAAATAGGAAACAGAGCATGCAAATTTTCTTCAACACACCTGAAACAACTTACAGAAGTGCTGAGTGGTCCGATGGAAGCAGAGCTGCGATTCTTAGCGCGCAACTTCGTCAATGAATTCTCAGCCACATCGGCGCGTTCTTCAGCGTCTTCGATCTGTTGTTGCACTTGGCGGTATTTAGCCAAGTTAGTTGCTGCTATTTCTTCCTAAAGAAGTGCATGCAATGCACGGTCTGATAATGGAAATATCTGGACTACGATTTACCGCTTCATCGATCTGTCTCTTGTAGACCTTCAATTTCTGTTGCAATTTGTCCACCAGGTCATTCATGCGCTCAGCCGACCGCTTGTCTTCCTCGATCTAATCACATAGCCAATTAACAGCTGTAGGTTGCATTGAAAATGCGCGTAACATACCTGGAACTCCAATTCCTTGATACGGCGATCCTGTTTACGGAAGTTCTTATCCGCATCGGCGTGACGGCGTTGTTCGCCTTCGAGTTCCTGCTCGAGCTCGCGCACCTGAATGCCGAAACTTATTTATAGGGCGATATGCTACAAACCCCTCGAGAGCAACGATGGCCATTGAGGCGACCATTGCTTAATTTAATCTCTGCAACACACTTACTCGTTGCTCCAATTTCTGAATGACTTTCTTGCCACCCTTCAATGCAGCTTGTTCAGCCTCATCCAAACGTCCTTGCATGTCCTTGACCTGTTGCTCCAACGCCTTGCGCAGGCGTTCGACGTGTTGGCTGTGTTCTTGTTCTTGACGCAATTCGTCAGCTAGACGAGCAGCGTCAAGGCCGGCCTTCTTGGAACGTTCGTCGGCGTTCTTCAGTTCGTTCAAGCTATCGTCCAATTCTGCCTAAAATTAAGTCTATTGTCTTTTGGGACATAGCATGCGTCTAATCATGAGGCAAAAGTACCAACCGCTGCAGTCACAGCTTCCTGTCACAAAACTATACCGTCTCCAAAAACGTTTAATGTTTTAGCATAAACGAGGAGGACAAGACTTACGTGCAAAGCCTGCAATTCGCTCTCCAGCTTGCGTTTGATCGAGCTCAACGAAGCGGCTTGCGACGAGAAATCATTGACTTGTTCGCGCAAATCAATGGCCTCATGCTCAGCTTGACGACGAGCACGTTCAGCCTAGAAAAGTGGAAAGTGCGAAAATATAGCCTGGAAAAGGCTGCTTATCCTTACGGCATCGTTGGCCACAGACAGTTCTTCCTTCTCGCTTTGCAGGATTGAAGAGCGTTTTTCGGAGTTGTTGTATTGTTCACGCAACTCATCGCGCTGGCGTTGTTCGTCTTCTACCTGCAACTGCAATTCCCTGATTTGCTCTTGATATTTCTTTATGTTCTTCTGAGCGTCAGCGTTGGCCTTGTTGGCATGATCCAAAGCGATTTCCAATTCGTTTATGTCTGATTCCAATTTCTTCTTCAAGCGCATTGCCTCAGCGCGTCCCTTGCTTTCTGACTCCAATGTGGCTTGCATGGATTCCAAGGCCCGTTGATGATTCTTGCGCGTGTTCTCAAATTCTTCCTCCTTTTCATGGATGCGTTTCTCGATGTCTTGACGGATTTGAGAAACTTCCACTTGGGCTCGCAACACCTTGCTTTCTTCAGCCTCCAAGGCGGCTTCAGCTTCATCCAAAGCTTGCTGCATAAGAGAAGTCAAGATGAATGTCATAGCTCACCAAATAATAGTTCGCGCATTATACCTGCAATTCTTCTTTCTCCAATTCTAAACGGCGCACCATCTTTTGCATTTCGTGCACCGAACGTCCACCTTCGCCCAATTGGTCAGTCAAGTCCTTGATCTCCTGAGCTAACGACTTGTTCTCCCGACGCACAGCTTCGATTTGCTCATGGAATTCGTCTTGGGCATTCTTCAATTTGAAAACTTCAGTGCTCAAGCTGCGGTTGTCTCGTTGAGCGTTGTCCAGTTCGGCAGATAGATCGTCAGTCTTCTTCTTCCATTCATCGACGACCTTATCGAATCCTTTCTGTTTTTTCTCCAGGGACTGCGCAAAACTGTTCGCGCGTTCCACATCAACCTGAGCATCGTCCAATTCTCCCAACAACTTGTGGCGGGTCTTTTCCAAACTGGCGATCTTAACATTGGCTTGTTCCAGGGATTCTTGGTATTCTTGCACTTTCTGTGTAAGTTTACGCCTGGAAAAATATGAGCTATTTTACTCTGACCAGCCTGAAAAAAAGAGAGGCATACTTGGCATCTTCGATTTCGTCGACTTTAGCCAAACCTTCGCTCTCGAAACGGGCACGCCATTGTTGGATTTCGCCGTTCAACTTTGAGATGTGGCGTTGGAGCTCAGCCTTGCCTTCGGCCTCTTCTTCCAATTGCTCGCGCAGATTGTCGTTCTCGTGTTGATAGTTCTTCAACTGGGCGGAAATGCTTTGACGCTCCTGAAATCGACTTCATTAGACAACTAGGATTTTATTACTGAGCTTCAACTTTTATATCCCAAGCTCCTCAGATTCCGCACATTGGCGAAGCTAGTATCGACATGTATGTGTGTAAGCACAGCCCTCTTACCCTGGCTTCTTCGTCAGCCGTGCGTCTCGCCTCCTCCAGTTGGCTCTGCAATTGGCTCTTCAAGCGGTTCAAATTGTTCAATTGCGATTCTGCTTCCTCCAATTGACGACCCAAGTCGTTGTTTTCGTTGTTCAGGCGACCACGTAGGCCAGAGAAGTCGTTCAATTGACGAGTTTGCTCGTCGGCTTTGGCTTGCAATTCGGCTACTTGCAATTCCAATTGCTTGGAGATGCGATCAGCTTCGGCCTTGGCCTTCGATTCTGAATCCAAAGCAGCGTGCAAGTCCTCGACTTCGCGTTGGATTTGTGCCTTCTCCTTATCGCTCCTGAAAAAATTGTCTCTGTTTCACACCCTTTCTTTATAAAACGTTCTGTATTGCGTCAGTTCTGCATTAAAAAGCAGGGGACCCAGCTTCTATTGTAGTTTTTCAGCCCTGCCCAATCCTGTGAGCTCACTCACTTAGCTTTAGCCTTTTGCAATTGATCCAATTGTTCTCCCATTTCAGCCACAGCATCGTTGTGCTTCTTTCGCAGGGCGGCCAATTGAGACTCGTGGTTCATGTTGCTCTCTTCCAAATCGCGGCGCAACTTGGCTAACTCGGCTTCGCGTTTTTTGTTCATCTCAACTTGGGCTTGCGTGGCGCCCCCAGCTTCATCCAAACGTTCACTCAGTTCTTCCAACTCACGTTGCAGTTCGCTGCGAGCCTTTTCAGCCTGAAGTAGCAACCAGTTTTAGTGTCAGGTATCCAGCAACCAAGAGCTTCGAGGTCATACCTTGGACCTGGATTGGCGCTCAGCCTCGACTTCTTCTTCCAATTCCTGAATACGTCCTTGCAACTCCTTGATTTGCTTTTGCAATTTATTGACCAAGGATTGCTCATCTTCCAATTTGCTGCTCAATGAGTGCAATTCTTGCTCTTTCCTCTTCAAATTGCTTTCCAGATCATGTTTCTGTTTGTTCAGTTCTTCAATGTTTTCTTGGGCGACCTTCAAATCGCCTTCCAACTTGCGTCTGCTCTTGTCCGTGTCTTGACGGCCACGCTTCTCGCGTTCAACACCATCTTCCAACTCGTCCAACTGAGATTCCAGCTTGCCCTTGACCTTGTTCAAGTGATTCAGTTTGTCCTCTGTGGCTTGCAAGTCTTCGGTCAACTTGCGATTGATTTCTTCTTGATGTTTCTTCTCTTTGTTCAGTTTAGCCACCAATTCGTCTTGGTTGCTCATTTCTTCTTGCAAACTGCGAATTTGATTATCTTTGCTGGTTTTCTCGGATTCGGCTTTACGCAGAGACAATTCAAGATCTTGAATCTGCTTTTTCAAATTTTCAACGTCTTGTTCTACCTTCTTCTTAGCCTTCGTCAAATCGGTGTTGCGCTCTTCTTGATCCAGAAGACGTTCGTTTAATTCCTAAAAGCTCAGATGCTATGATAACTTTTCTGATCGTAGACTGCGGTGCGGACGTCACTTACCTGAATCTGTTTCTCCAAATCAGCCTTCTGTGCGGCCAATTTGGTAGCACGTTCCTCGGTGGTCGACAAGCTGCCTTTCTCGTTTTGCAATTGCATGAACAGATCGTTCTTTTCTTGCAGCAATTTAGCCAATTGACCTTCCAAATCCTTGCGCAAGGTTTCTTCTTTACCCAAGTTGGTTTCCAATTCCTGAAATCTGACCTTTGTATTTTTTTCACTAAAAATCCAGCATTACAAATTTTACCTTGATCTTGGTGTTCAAGGCGTCCATTTCTTCCTCTGCCTTGGCTGACTTCAACATAGGCTTCACCTTGCCGTACAACTTGAACCATTGCCAGGTACGCAATTGCAACCATTGACGGACGTTGCGGCTGACGATCAGGAAGCCAGCACTGAAAAATGGGGCCAATTAATTGCTGGTTCTAGCAACGATCGGACGTTGTCATGGCCAGTTTGTCTCAAGAAAGCTCTCTATTTATCAGTGCATCAGATATTCAATGCTTTCACCCAAACTCGCCCTATCCAGCCAGCACCGCACCAGCTTTGACCACCCTTACCGTTGTTCCTCCCGTCTCTTGGCCTCGATCTTCGCAGTCCAGAATCGAACGCGAGCTTGGAAGCCAGTGAAGATTTTTGACAAGGCTTCATCGCGCAAGTCTTCCAAACGGGCCAGAATACCAGCCTTGAAGAAGATCTTTGTCGTACCGATACGGAACTCTTCATCCTTCAATGAGCTTTCGTTGCGTAATTTGTCTGTGATCTTTTCGGAAGAAACCTTTGGATCGGTCGAACTCTTGGCGGCCTCAGCAGCCAAGATGGAGTAACTAAAAGACCGAGTCACACATACAATGGTATCCCTATCACTAAAGTCTCAACCTTGAGCATACCGGTGTTTGAAGTCGGGATACATCAGCCGGTTGGGGAAACCTTTGCGGCAAATACGAATACCTTCCAGTACACCGTTGCAAGTCAACTGGTTCAAGACCAGGGCAGCGTCCAACACACCGCTCTTCTTCTCTTCGTTGGGGATGATGCAACGAATAAAGTGAGGGTGCGTTTGATGCAACATGCGCATCAGGTTGTTCAAGCTTTCCTATAATTGCCTCGGCTTAGTTCAAGTATTTTAATCTATTCACACGACTTACTCTGTACATCATCGAGACAGTCATGAAAGAAGCGGATTTGCCCTTGCGGCCACCACCAGTACCAGCTTTAGCCGCTTCGGCAGCCTCTTCTTGTGTCTGATAACTGGCGAAGATATCGACCAAGAGCTGATTTCCCTGGCTTTGATTTTTCAAGATAGCAACGGCGCTGTCGTTCAACGGATCCTTGTTCTTTTCCAACCAGTTCGTAGCATTGTAGCGCACAGTGCCAGCGTAGTGGACGATGGCAAAGTGAGCTTCGGCTTGCTTGCCCTTCGGTGGCTTGGGTTTCTGGAAGTTGGGGTGCTTGCCCAAATGCTGATCCATCAACTTTTGCACGTAGGTCATGTCAGTGGCCTTGGGCACGATGCACTCTTCGTCCAACATGGAGATGATACCCAACGGCTGCAAGTGTAAAGGGTCGTTCAATCGTGAGTTTATGACAAAGGGCCAACAAGGTCACCTTTTCGATCAACTCGATACAAGCCTGCAAGTCCAGACCGAAATCGATGAACTCCCATTTGATACCTTCGCGTTGGTACTCTTCTTGTTCCAACACGAACATGTGGTGGTTGAAAAATTGCTGCAATTTTTCGTTGACAAAATTGATCCATTGCTGTTCGAAGGAGTTAAAGTCGAAAATTTCGAAACCAGCGATATCCAACACACCAATAAAATATTTGCGTTCCAAATCGCTCGAGTCCAAGGTCTTGTTGCAACGCATGACCAGCCAATGGAACATACGAGCGTAGATAGCCTTCGACAAGGCGCTTACCGCCCATTCCACCTACGTTTTTGGATGCTATGGCATGGAAACTCCAGAAGAAAGCACACGTTGTTCTTACCTGTTGCAAATTCTGACCCTTGTTTACCCATTCGTTACCGACGCGCACGCGTGGTTTCAACAAAGCCTTCAAGAATTCTTCGTGACCGACACCGAAGTTGGCGGCGGCGCGTTTAGCATCTGAAAAATATCACTTTATTAGCCGCTTTTTAAAATCCTCAAACCCTTAAAACCCCCTCACCATCGTCCGTATCGACCTCAGCTTGCTCTTCGCGAGGACGTTGCTTGAACTTCATTTCACCCATGTGCATGATAGCGGCGCACAATTTGAACATGTTCAATTTTTCATCAGCTTCGAAAGCCATGATGTCGAAAGCTTCCTATAACGAAAAAATTGGACCTCGAGTCGTTAAAAATGAACATAAGATCAGGGCTTACATCAGTGACTCGCATTTCCTCCTTGTCGTCCATACCGTCCACAGTCAACTCAGCTTGCGAGACGAAGTGGTAGTACTTGATGTCGTTGGTCAATTGCAGTTGTTCTAAAAAGTGAGTCGCAGTATCCCATCTGATTAATTAGTGCTTCACACTATTTCAAATTAATGTGCTAGAACTTTGCAGGTTTCCAGCGATGCTTACCTTTCAAGCCCTTAATTTGTCCAGACATGATCTGGTAGAAAATGTGGTAGCAACGATGTCCTGGAGCTTGGAAGACCACACGAGACTTTTCCAACAAATCTAGAAGTAAGCAGTGTATATTTTTTTTTAAAGCTCTTCAGCTAAATACGGGTATTTCATTCTCAAAGGGGTCCTCGGCACAGTCCAGTCAGAACAAGGCACAGTCGTAATCTGGTTTAACCTTTACCCTCTGTCTGCATAGATATACCTTCTGAACCCACAGCTTTCCTCCCTTTTTTAATTGACATTATGCATGCTACTTACAATGTTCGATATCACCACCAGCCAGCTTTCCACGGGGGTCGAAGTGGATACGAATAAATTTACCAAAACGGGACGAGTTGTTGTTACGCACAGTCTTGGCATTACCAAAGGCTTCCAGCACAGGGTTAGTTTGCACAATTTGATCTTCCAAAGTGGCCTAAGCCAGAGAAAATATAAATATGCGGATTTGATAGAATATTTGAAATATGCTTACCTTTTTCGCGCCTCCTTCGTCGCCACTTTTCTTAGCAGCAGCAGCTGCTTGAGTGGCACCGACGATGGCGAAATAGGCAATGACTTTCTTTGTATTTTCTGTCTTACCAGCACCAGATTCACCAGTAATCAACATGGACTGATGTTCGTGATCTGATACAGGAATATTGGTGAGCACACGGACGGGATACACAAGAGTGTTTACCTTGCATCATGTAGCGATAGGCTTCATCGGAAGCGGCGAACAAGTGGGGCGGCATTTCGTTCCTGCGCTTACCAATAAACATCTTGATGACCGACTCCGTGTAAATCGGCAGACGCTTATACGGGTTGATCACGACCTATAGAGGACAAATCTAGTCGAGTCACTTCTTGCGAAAGCCTTATTTAAAAAATTTCGCTTACGCAGAAAAGACCAGAGTAGGTCTAAAAGCACAAAAACTGCTATTAATTTCTGTTAGCGGTTACAGTATGACCAGCAGCTTACGTAAATCATCATGGCGAAATAACGCTGGCGTAAATTGTGCAATACGCTGGCGTCGTTCAAGAAGGTCAAGTTGGCCATGTCTTCGGTCTTTTCGAATTTCGGTGGATTCATTTCTTGCACTTGCTCTTTTTTCAAGGTCACCTGAAAAAGAGAATATTTAACTGTTGAAACAGAAAATCTTCGCATTATTGGACTCACGACGCGCCTACAGTATCCTCCAATGGAGCTCATGACTTGTCAAAAACAGTGTCAATGGTGCAGGAAAAGGTGATCTGGAGATGGGATATGGTCACTCAAGATCACCACTTTACACAGTGTGACTAATTCAAATGGTTACTTGCCTCGTTGCCCTTGGCGTTGGTGACCGTGACCATGTCGCCCTTGGTGCTCTTGATTTCGGCGGCGAGGTAACCCTCTTCGGCATCTGGAATCCAGCAGTTCTTTTTGCTGTCGTACGGTTTCGATTGGCTCTGAAAATCGTTCCCTTTTCTAATAGTTCAAGAAATCGTATTTTCAAAGATACCTTCAACGCCCTTTCGGCGGTTTCTTTCAAAAATTCCCAACCGGGATCGCTTTCGTAGGAAGAGTAGGCCATGGCGATCGATTGATCGATTTAGGAAATCAGGAAATTACAGGGACGATTCTACCGAGGTTTAGTGTAACCTTGGTCTCTGGCTAGGTCCGTGCGCCAACGACCGACCGGTATAGACGGCTCGCCGTTACGTCGAATGGAAGCAGATTTCAATTTCTTCTCGTCCAGACCTTTTGAACGGCATGCGCGCAAGCACTTTGACGAATGGGTCGAGGCGCCAAACGTCGAATGCCGCCGAGCGATTCTCCCAAATGGACACACACGAGACCTGGGCTGGTAGCTTCTGCGAATTTCATTCCTACCTCCAAACACCCTTCCACTTTTCCCTAACACCAGCCTACTTAGAATTCGTGGCTCGCCTGAGTTTACAAGCTCGGCACGCGTCCTACCACCGCCCCAGGCTCTATTTTTAATCCGCGGGAATGCAGCTTCTTCGCGGCTCGTTTTGCTTCAAGTCAAAACGCTTCCTCTCACTAGGCCTACATCGAGGGCGCAGTCTGTGAATTCTGAAAGAGTTCATCGAAGAACTTCTTACAGCCATTTCGTGCGGGCCAGAATTCTTGGACCAAATGCTGACGCCCAGGATGTGTAGGAATAATGGTGCCCGAGTTGCGAGTAGGCGTCTTGATGAAATGAGCGATACGATAGGGGGCATCTTCCGCGCGAAGGAAACGCGAGTCGAGAAAAGAGGAAAGAAATTGGCTAAAATAAGATTTTGAGCTTTTCTAAAAAGCATTACATCAAAAGTGGAGGACGCGCTTGTGCTTCTGACAACACTCGTATTCATACATGCTAATCATACCTCATTTTTCCTCTTTCATTAAGAACAGCGAATAAATTTTTAGACCTTTTTGCATACACCGTGTACTTGCATATTTTCTCAGTTTAACCCAAGAAGACGAAATGTTTTTAAACAAAAGCCTGAACAATGCAGAATTTTGAAATTCTTCAAAATTTCCGTCAATTTTCAAATTCTCTGACGTCATTGCTCGTCGCAATCATTCGGCGTCCACTGAGAAACGATTTGTAGGATTTGAGACGAAGGGAAACAAAGGCTTAAAAGAGGTGGGTGCGCTCACATTCCGAACTTTGCTTTTCTAAGAAACAGGTTGAAGACAAGAAGGACGAAGAAAAACCCGCATATCTTCGTAGAACTTGGGATTGGAATGTGATATCTGGCGCAGATAAGCCAGATGTCTTGAACCTCGCATATTCACAAGCATCGCATTCCATTATTTGCTAAAGTTTATGTGCAGTCTTGGGCGCAGTTTTATGCAGTTGTAAAAGCTACTTCTTCGTCGTGCACCTATTTTACTGATTTAGGCTGCTGCCTGATATTAAGCATTTGATTTTTATTCCCGCTCAAAATAGGAATCTTTTCAATGTAAAAAGGCATTTCCGCACAGCGTGCGTACCAGGCAAATAGAATGAGGCCAGCTTCCGTTCAATTTTTTGTAAAAGGGTGGAGAAGAACTTTTAGAAATCCTGGAAGCTCCATTCTGTTTTTCGTTTCCGAGACCTGGATGGCGACAAGATTTGACACTCTTGCTAATTTATCGCGGCTGACACGGCTTCCTTTAAACATCGCGCTCAACTCGAGTTTGCTCGATTCAAAATTCACTTTATTATGATGTCGTTTTTGAACAGCTGCGCTAATTTGTTATGCGGTATCCAGAAAACATGCTGCACTACAGAGAAACGGGGGATGGAGTGCAAAGTTGTCGAACATGTCGCGCCTAGATTTTAGCTAGTGCAAGTTAAGGTTTTGGGTCAAATAACTAAAAGAGACTTGGCAAACTTAGCAAATTTTTGGCTGTGTCAAATTCATGTTTTGATGCGTTTCTAAAATAAAAAAGAAGAACGATCGTGCTTTAAAGCATGCTTGACCATGTACAAGCTCTTTCATTCATTCATTCATTCATTCATTGTTCATTCGATAGACAGACGCAGGACGCGCACTCAAAGTCTATGAAACACGACACTTATTGGTCGGGGCAACTTCAAAAACTTCTTACGTTCATACACCTAGAAAAATAATCAGTAGACGCCCACGCAGTTTCCCGAGAAATATCTTTCCATACATTAATAGCAGACCAAATAAAGCTTTGCCTATAAGCTACAAAGTTTACTCTGGAAACAAAAAGATGGTGCGGCTCACAAGTCCAGGCGCTAGCACGGCCAAAAGACTTGTGACTAAAACGTGCATTGGTAAAATCCTGAAAACCGTGATAAAACTCATAAAACTGGCACACTCAAACACTTTCTTCTCTTATAAAGTGACGACCACCCAGATCTGACTAAAGCATTCTGATACGATATGCTAAAATCATTCAGATAAAGCCTAAGAGCATAATGTTGGGCACCTTCTAAGTCGGCAATATCTGTCGTCAACACCGGATCCCAGCACACTGAACCATACTCGAGAACACTGCGAATATAAGCTTTGTATACGAATCCAAACACCTTAGCATCACAATTTCTGCCAAGCTTTCTCCTCAAAGCGCCAATCATATTAGTCGCTTTACGAACAATGTTAGAAGTGTGCTCACTGAACTTCATATCGCTTGAAAACAAGATGCCCAAATATGTTACCTTGTCGCATTTTACCAGCTTGTGTCCATCGATATGCAAATCTGGAACATCGGGTAATCGATTATGACCATACCGGAATAAGATGAGTTTTGATTTCGATGCACTAAATCCCAAACCATTCGATTGAATGCAGTCCGAAATAAAATCAATGGCAGGTTGTACCAGCCGATCCAAATCGCTGATATTATTAATTGGTGCAAGCAGAGATGAATCTTGTAAGAGAAAATCAGGGAATTTATCGAAATATGAAGCAAGGGATTGATGAACGCGACGAACAGGGCAGGTTTCAGAATACTACCTTGCAGTACACCAGATCGCACGGGAACTGAATCTGACGAGCATCCATCAATGATATCGATAACTCTTTGCATCGTGAGATGGCCAGGAAAGTTACAAGACCAGTTTGTGCGAGAGAGAGAGCGGCCACAGTGCTGGGTGGTTCGGCAGTCTACCCGTAGTGAAAAGTAGTGAGCGGATTGGTCCATTTCCCAGTGAGGGAGGTCGGTTTGGAAACCACAAACCTCGGCTGATCCGGTAACATGTAGGTGCTGTCGAGAACTGACAGGGTTCAGAGCTCATCCGCGTCGGGTTCAACCCGAAGCGACCCGAAAGTCCCTGACCCGAATTCGCTAAAGCAGCGGGGGATGTGGGATCTGAACTTGGAGAAACCACAATCACGCCAGCACATTTTACACCCAGGGGAGTCCCCTCGTGGAGAAAGTGTATGAGAGGGTTTCTGTGACCCGGCACGACGAAGTTAATTATCAGTATGACGTCCAATTTTTATGAAAATGGTATCATTTCTTACTAAACGTCCTCAGGAAAAGCAATCTTAGCATAGTGGTTTTACTCGAATTCTGCTGTGAGAGTGAAGTTGTGAGGTGTCGAAGAGTCTCCACCCCCGGCCACCACTCTCACACACTACATACATAGTCTTTGAATAAATTTGCAGGAAATACCGGTTTCAAAAAAGAAATCACACTCTTGAAACAAGCCAAAAAACTCAAGCTCACCCCGTGCTAAAAAGCAAGAGGCTTCATGGATTCTGACCAACGAAGCTTTCAACTAACAAAATTAGGACCTGACTGACCTGATCTCTGACTGCGAGTCGAGTCAGAGCTCGATATCATATGCTGACAGACGATTTCTCAGTTCCTGCTCAGTGAGACTGACATGTCGAATCAGACTAGCTGGAGGCACTGGATACGTTTTTTGAACATCAGGACCCATCGATTCGAAATCAACGGACATCATGTCGCAGTGGCTTCAATACGCTGTGGAGCCATCCACATGGTCATGCTACCCAAGGTGAAAAAGTAGTTTTTTTTCGGTTGAGCTCGAAAAATACAACCTTCACAACCCAAAACCACCTTGTCTAAAAACCCGACCTAACTCAACCCAAAACCCTAAGAATGGGTTGGGTTGGGTATTGGGACCCAATGTAGGGCCTGGACCTGCCCGATTCGAAGTCTGCTTAAGTGGAGGCGCTCCTGGTGGAGACGCACCAAGGAACGCTGCTGTGTGTACTGCCCCCCCCCCCCCCGTACAGCCTTGTATATAAGGTTTCTCTGCTCGTCGACTATATCTAGGCAAAACGGGTTCTCAGAAATTTAAAACAATGCAAATTTGAAAACACTCAATGCCGTTGACGTAGGCATGGTTAAAACTGTAACAGATATTAAAATACTGAACAGATACTGAATACTGTAACAGGTACTGAACAGATATTGAAACGTTTTTTTTGAGTATATGTCAAAATTTCTCGCTGTCACTCCAGGGCGAATCGATTGATTGTGAGCAACCCCGTCTTATTCATAAGTCTGAAGGCCTATATAAAAATTTCTAAAGTGCCTTAGCTGAACCTGAGCCATACCATGCTGTAGAGAATAGAGCATTGTATAGAGAACCATATTGTACAGTTCACAGTGTATACATGTATAGAGTAAGTATATTACATAGGTACACACACACATTGGGTATAGAAAACCGCGTATGTGAAAAAATACTGGGCTACTTGTGCCCAGCGTGGTTTAAACGTGTACTACTACATGCACAACCTCATCGATTACAAACCCGGCCATATTCACTACCAATTCGCACAAAAAAACAAGAATAGCAATTAAAAGGCCGCCACATCCAGCGTGTATAATAGGCATAAAGGATCCGAGCCTCTCGTGGCTATCTGAATGAGGTATATTAATTTTACTCTCATCACAATTTCCCATCCTTTCATATTTTCTTTGCAAAAATTGAGCTAGGCCATGTTCTTGGAAAGTAAAAGCAGCTATATTCAGTTTGCTCAATAGCCACGAAGAATTTTTATGGAGTGGAAATGTCATACTGTCCAAAAATGGGATAGGAACAAAATAAAAATTGTTGCAGTCAAAGTCTTTGAATCTGTAAAAAATATTCTCTCTGTTCGATAATCGCACTAAAAAAATATTTTTCTCTTTTAAAATAGAATCAAGTATATAAGCTGATGGGGTTTGAATTATTGGATTAAAACTAAGAATGTTTTGAACTCGATGTCCATGAGGAGAAGATGGGGCGGTAAGAAATTGATAAAAACTATTCGATTTATTTTTCATAATTAAACTGCATCGCATTTCTTCCAAGCATTCAAGAAAAGTTTCAAAATTAGTAAAAGGAGCATTATGAGGGAAGGAAAGTTTTTTGGAGATTGAATTACTGATATAAGCATTAATTATAATTAATACAATAAATGACCACACCATGATGAGAAAACGGATGGACAGGAATCTCAAAACTGTAGGTTTATATCGCTGGATAAGCAAAGACGCACAAGCCTGACAAAAGGTCGGCACTAATCGATAGATTATGGGGACTTGTCTGCTTGTATATTTCGCATCCAAGATTAGATTTGCCGCAACTTCTATTAGCATGGACATTAAGAATAAACAGCCCAGTAATGCAGCATAAATTTGCCACTGGAAGGAGCGAAGTAAATTCTGAACCATCGTTGACTTCTCGAATTCGGGTTTGCGAGTCATCAAAATATAATCTGAATAGAACACGGCATTGCTGAATGTGACAGCTTTATATCGCTGATAGGTCGGCATAAATAGTGGGAATGACGTATCGAATTCACGACGCTGAACAGCACCAATCACCCCTGTCCCAATCCCTGCGTCATCCGAGTCCCCATAATCGCCATTAAACAAACCAAATGTGCAGTTAAGATTCAGGAAATCACAAATTATTTCCGCTGCTTCCATTCCAAATCCTTTTGCCTTGCAATGAGGGTGCAAAGAGCAGCTAGTTGCGTATGGAGGATCGAAGAGAATACCAGTGTGGATGTGTAAAGACATGGTGGAGAAATTGAGACGAGCTGCATCCTTGGAGCTAACGTTAGCTTTTAGAAAGTTGAGTGAGCGGGCAAAGTTGGCCTTAGAAATAAAGAAGAACCGCTCGAATATCGATTTTTTCGTGTCTGCTTTGTTGGAACATTTCATGCGCGAAAAGTTTCGCTAGTCACGTTAGACTGTACTGTATTAGAGGGAATAACGCGTGCCTGGGGCTACAGTGCCAGTGCGACGTACTGTAGTGAAGCTTATTGGACTACCTCACTAAAACACGCTTACCCATCGAGCGAAAGTAGTAGGGATGTGTATCACACCAAGTTTACCAGAACCACACCCGGCAAGTATAATCGCGGCACTGACTAAAGGACAAGCAAGACAGAACCTTTTACACCCCTAGGACTAGATCACTTTGCATGTCACGACCGGACCGGATCGGAAGGGAAAAATTTCGGATAGGATCATGTGAAATACTTGTAAATTTTTTAACAATCAATAACGCATCAACTTTTTTCGAAAGGTCGCTCCGAACAGTATTTATTATCATGATGCCAGGGCACAAGCAACGCCTTCGGAAAACTTTGCCACACAGCTTATCATGGATCGCTGAATACTTTACAGCCTGATAAAGTAAAGTAAAGAAGATACATGCTGCTCATAAATGACTGCTGAGACAGTCATAATATTTTTCGTACGCCAGGACAAAGATATTAGGGGCGTGGTCTTTTTCAACTAGGACGCGAAAGAAAACTTGGCAATTACGTTGATGACACTAATTTGCTGACTGGATGTTCGAAATCGATACAGCGGATTTCCATGCCCACGATATGGATGAACGAGCGTCACGTGCAACACTGAAATGAGCGAAGACCAAAATCCTGCTGATTGGGATCATCAACAGGCGGAGGCTAGGATAGGAGGTAATGCATTTTGTAGTTGATAAACTGAAAATATATGGATTTTGGATTAGCAGGGACGGCATGGAAATAGCCGAAAACTGGGCATGTGTCAGAGATCACATTGGTGAGCTTAAGGGAAAAATTCCGACCTCAGAAATTTCATTTGTCTGTTACGATACTTATGATTATTTGGTGGCAAAGGCAGGTCTGGTGGACCGAAACAACTTGCGCAAGTCAGCTGTATAAGGATACCAGAAAAGCTGAATTGGCTGCTAAATGTGAGCTTCTGGATCAGCATACTCGCTCGAATAGGTGATAGCCTACCTAATCAAAAATAAGGAAGCCAAACTCAATTTATGACCCCTCGGTCGATAAAAAGGTATCGAAGGCAACTGGTGCCATTCAACAATACTTGACTGATAAGTTTAGGAGAACTAGGTTTTTGTGGTGCCTGCATTGATTCATGATTGCTAACATCGAAAAAATGTTGGGAAAAAATAAATGACTGTAGCTGTAAGTGTTAAATTAATTAATGACTTCAAACTATCTTATAAAAATGGATATTTCGACTCCTCACTCACAAATATTTCTGTCGACTGACTCCAAACTATTTGCAAATTCTGAGTCATCAATGTTTTCTCTGGTCTCAAATAATAATAACGATAAGATTACTTGTACATAACTCTATTTGTGAGCAGGAATAAGGAAGCATCAATGCAATAAAAAAATCTGTTATCAGACAACGAAAAGGTTAGCCCAGTCACCCTACTCTAACCAAATGCAAGGCAAACGAGGTTGGCTGGGCTCCCTCGGCGGTTTGTAGAAAAATTGTAAACAAACAGAATTGCTACACTGTCACTAATAAAAAGTGTAACAAGGCGTCCGTCCCCTACCTCAGCCACTTCATTCAGGCAATAGAGAAATGGGAACACAAGGGCCGATGGTCGTTGGGTCTTTTGCAGAAGGCTGGCCAAAAGTTATCAGCATGCTGGCTACACAGGAGCTGATCTTCCTGTTATAGTATCACTGGGTAGGTGCTACACATGCAGTACTCGTCCCTGTCAAGGCAGATGCAACCTTATTCATGTGGGTATTGGCCATTGAAAAACAGAAGGAATAAAATCCTACAGGGAATCGACTCCGCGACTTCACGATGCACCGAGTACATCACAGAGGCGTGCATTATGGGTGAGTATGGGAGTATGATTGTGAGTCTCACCCTGAACCTAACATACATATGTAGATATATCACGTCTGGATAGTATAACCCACTCAAGCATGTGCCGCTGAGGGAGCTCAGCCAACCTCGTTTGCCTCGCATTTGGTTAGAGTAGGGTGGCAGGGCTAACCTTTTCGTTATCTGATAACAGATGTTTTAGAAATGTACAGTATGTGCGGGTGGGTATGGGTTGCCACCCTCCGCAGAAAAGTTTATGCAGCCCACTACAGGCATTTCCGTTTTTCCAAGTCATACAGGACTCGCTCCGTGGCCTCGGGTTTGGAGCCCATTTCTTACGCGGTGCGGCGGACTGGTCTGTTCGACTCTCAACCGTGTAAATCACTTCATGTAAGTGCGTCCCTCCACCCAAGAGTTTGATGACGGGGTAACATAAACATCGACAAGACAACGCTTCTGTCTTTCGCGAGTTGCCTGCCGATGGTGCAATTTCTGTTAATTAGTGTAATCGATTTTTCCCACAGCCACCACTCGAGTTTGAGTTTTAAAAGTTCACAGAGGTGGGTGGCAGGTGAAATAGGCATTAGCCCCTTAGTTAATGAAGTCCGTATGGGTCCCTCTTGTTTCATAGGTCATTGCCATCACCAAGCAGCAGGTTGAGCAATACTCCGCCCTTTCCAGTGATGGTTTCGGGGTAACATGCCGTCCAAGCTGAATAAGGCCAGATGCTTTTTTGAAACTGAAACCTATGTACCGACGCTAGATACGAACCACTGTGTGATGTGAGGCCTAAAACAACGCTTCTAACTAAGTTAGTAGAATATAGTATGATTTTAAAAACTGTGATCATTTTTATATCAGAAGAACGGTCGATATCCGCCTTGCCACCCTTGGCGAACAAGATCTTTTTTATCAGGTCAGAAAGCAGATAATGCCGCGGGCTGCATAATATAACTGCTTTTAAATCCGTTCATAAACCCTTCCTATGAAGAATGGTAAGCGCAGGTTATCAGTGCGATCTGCCCCAGTCTATTTTAATAGCGGCTGATTATCTCAATTTTATTGTTTACAGTATTTTTCCACCTTTCTACTTTTTATTGGGTCTAAGCGGACATATAATTTTGCTTATCAGTTTCTATCGGCAATCGAAAAAAGAAGATGTTTACGTTTATCAAATATATTTAACCATTAACAAAATTTGCGAGATTTTCACTGAAACTCTTTTTATAATCGCTTATGACTGCAGCGGATTTATCAACGAAGGCGTGCGTGGTTTTATGAAAAGTTACGTCTTGCAGTATTTTACCGCCCATATGGCCATGCCTATTAGCGCCATATTTACCATGAACTCATTGCTATTGACACTATCCATGTCTGCTGATCGAGTGTTCGCTCTGTGGAAGCCAGTAGAGTATACAAAAATTAATGCCAAGTTGCATAACATATCGGCTGTTGCAACCTGTCTGGCGTTGTCTGTCTTATTGAACGTGTGGGACGGATGGGTCTTTGAAATGTATCCCAAATCCAGTGTTGACGGTACAACAAACCAGACAAGCCATGGTGAAGAAATTTACATCATCATACAAGCGGAGACCGGTGTACTCTTCACGTCTTGGGGTTTGGCCTTTGGTTATTTGCGCGCATGTACGAGGGTGTTTGCAGTGATCATATTGCTGATTTTTAACGTCCTCTTGGTCGTTGCTTTACGCCGACGCACGAAAAGGCTTTTGAAGATGACAGCAAATAGTGAACAGAAGAAGCAAGCTGCCGCAGAAAGAGCTTACCTGATATTGGCCATTTGCCAGACGTGCTTGGCTCTGTTTTATCAAATACCGAACGCTGCTTTCAGTGCGATGATATTGGCTGCCCCGGACTGGACCGCTTGCTGGGGTCCCTTTTACTCGCCGTTTGTTGACCTGGGCATCGAAGTGGCCGACACAATGGATTTCCTGGTCTTGATTGCTGTTAGCAAGCATATGCGCAAGGCTTTTCTTAATGTGTTTCCAGTACATCGGTTTCGCACATGCTGCAAAACAGAGTTGCATGAATCGATGCTTGCTACTGCTCAGCAGTCAGGGCAGAGTAACAATGTCCGAGAAGCGTGGTCTAATCGAGCTGCCTGACATCCAGATGTTTTTCGTTTGGTTCAGTCTTGTGTTAGCGCGCTTTTCGTGTATGGGTAATGCGTGTCAGCCCTTTTCTGCTTATGATTCTTTTTATCGATTAAAACCTGATAGTAAAACTGCAGCCTTTTTTTTCGTCCTAGCGATTTTCTAACGCGGCTGCGGGGTTTGTTTTCGCAATCTACAGTATCAACGCGAACTCGGGAAAGAGCGTTGCAGAGAGAATCATCTACTCCGAGCTGAGCAATCGCAGACATTGGACTGACAAGGGTACCAATGGCATGTTGAGATTGAAGCAAATAACAATAAGACCGGATCACGCAATCAACCGTCTAATATTAGAGAGGCCTAAAGAGCAAAGGTAGCAATGGCACAATCAATTACACGGACGCATCTGACGTATTCCATTCCCCTTGCAAACTACGTAAGGCTAGTACTTGCTAATGAATAAGCTGACTAGTGCATGCTATATGTAGGCTTGATTTTTGGCGCTGCAAGGTACATTTGGGCGTATTAGTGGTGTTAAACGTTAACAACGGTATTTAACGCGTTAACGACATCTTTTTTTGGCCAACGATACGGTAACGGTAACGATATCTTTTTTAGATAACGCGTTATAATCGTAACGATATCTTTTTCATGTCGACTAGCGCGCTTTTTAAACCTAGGTAAGAAGCGTACGATTAGAAGTGCGCTTTAGCGTTTCCGTGCGGAGTAAACAGTGACAGATTATACGCCCAGTACCGAGCGCTGCATGAAACTCTCTGAATGAGGATAGTTCCTTTACCCTCTCCTCCATCGAAACCATCTGCAGGTTTGCATTCACGAAAGTATCTAGTCGCCATTTTAGCGCACAGGCAAGGCTGTATTCTTGAAGCCTTCCCAGCATGGATTTTCACGTGGCTCCCCTCAAAAGCTTCCTTCGGAGCCAGCAATGGAAACTTACTTGGGGCTGACGGTTTATAGTGCTTAGATCTGCATCGGCTATAATGACTGTGTTTTCGAACATGAGTTTCTTTGATCGTTTTGCTCTCGCTACTCAGCGAGAGAAAAACGATCAACATCTCAAAATTCTTTAATTGATGAATCCCATTAAAAATGAGTGATCACTTCATTGTTCCTGCCTGAAAACGGACCAATTTTGCTCACTATCTGATGCAAGAAAGCAGAAGAAATTGACAGAAATTCCCCTCACGCAAAATTATAGTCTGTTGGTTTTCTTCGAGGATAGTTGAAATTGGGAAGCAGAACTTCAATTAGGTCACGGGTACGCCTGCCTGCGAGACTGAAATCTGACTAACCAACTGCGAATAAACAGGAATCTGAATGAGTGCTGTATTTATTGATAGCCATCAAAACATGATCGAATTTGTTTTTCCTCAAACTCCTTTTCTAAATTGCAGAAAAACAAAACGTGGCGACAGCAGCAGGAAATACTGTAGTCAAGTATGTCGGCAGATTTTTCAGTCCCAGTATTAAAATATCAGCATGTATGATAAAACGGCAGAAAGACAGACATAGAGACGCTGCATTCGTAACTTTAAAAAATGACGATATTTAACGCGTCAACGACTGACGATAACGATATCTTTTTCGCGTTATCGTTCGCGGTTCGAAACGATATCTTTTTTGCTAACGATATCGACATTAGTGCGCACTTTTACCAATGTTTTCTTAATCATTCCTGCGGTTCAACAGATACATGCCGAGATGTGCTAAAGTACAACTACAGTAGGTTTGTATAGGCTTTACAGGGCCCTTTTCATAGGTTTAGCCATATTTTAAATTGAACTCCTGCCTTTTCGTCCTCTAGTGGGTGAATGTCATGTCATGTCATACTTTATCCATAGCCAATCACCATAAGGCGCACTCGAGGGCTAAGGAACACATAATTGACAATCATTTTGTACCGAGGCGGGAGTCGAACCCTCCCCTGTAAGTGCGCACCCAGCGTGAGAGGCATGAGCGTGAGCGTGAGCGTGAATATGTGACGGGATACGGAATAGCTTTGTTGGAGGAACATGGCTTGTTAGCAGTGCCTTTGTGAAAATGGTCCTTAAGCGAGGTCATGTTTTTTGAAACTTGCAGCTTGAAAAGAGAATGGTCATTGAGAAGTGGGCAAGAATACTCCTCAGGTTGATGATCTCTTTTAGAAGGAGTCCGAAACCGAATTTGAAAGTGTGGTCAGATTAGATCATGCCAGCTGGTTGCACCTACGTTGAGTCCATAACAGAAAGAGTATACCCGCAGACAACAACTAAACTATTCCTATGAAAAGCATAGATTTTTCCTATTTGCTCATATGTAGACGCAGGAAAGACATAACGCTAACTTCTTTCATGCCTGTCAACACCATCGCTTTGAGATCTGACGCTAGCCTAAGCCACTTCAATTGCATAAAATCAACCGACACCTGGGCTCATATTTGATACCGTATCTCTGACCTGGCAACGAAATTTAAGACCCACACCGCATATTCTCTGTTCACGACAACGCAATATTCGGCCCTGCCTGCGGCAGGAAGAGAAACAATAAAGCAAAATTGCTACTCGATGAAGGAGGCGAATCTCGCGGTCGCGAAATTGCTAATCGCGCCCAAGCCATAGGTGATGGATCGGACTAATCGAGAGATACAATAGTATGAGCTATAATTATCGCAAACTGGAGAAAATGGTAGAAAAAGTGCAAAAAGAGGACCTTGCCCCAAGGCATGACTAAAGACTCCAGGAAGAGATTAATCCAGGCTGACACCGTTATGCAGGTCACCTATGTAGTGCTTGAGGAAGTAGAACAAAGGTTGCGTTGTACATTTGGCTTTCTTGTCTTGCTATCCTTACTGCACCTGTTCAGCGGGCTGTTAATTATGAATCATCAGTAAGACAGATCGACACATCGCAAGGGAAGGACTCTCGATTTTATTGACGCTTGTACTGTCACCACTCTGTGGCAGAGCGAGTAAGTTTTAGAAGACCTGGGCCACGAATTCCGCTCGCCTGTTCCTCATGTTCAGCACCAAATTCAGGAAAAAGTTATGACTGGCTTTGGGAAAGGGCCACCTCAAGTGAAGTTGCCTGAGTCAAACACATAGTCGCTTGGATAGGCGTCAAATCGTTATTTTGACGCAATTATTTGTCGCATAGTACATGCTTAGGACACGACATACATACCCCTAATCGTGAGGGGAATAGCACTCAAGATCAGGTGGAGTTATATCCACCTTTGCAACTTTGAATCTTTTCATGTCAACAAGCATTAAAGCAAACTGGAGAAAAATTGCCGTTTCATTTTCCAATTTCTCGAAAAGTTCTATTATTGTGTCAAAGTGTATTATGATTGTTCCGAATGGAAATCCGCCCAAGAACGAAACAAAAATTTTTCTCCCCCTCTTGCACGTAGCCTGTTAAAGAGCATCGATGAATGACTGGCAAGGTCGCGGTAGGATTTCAGTGAGTTTAGAACATTTAGTCCCTGACAGTCCCCGTCGGTGATACAATCCGTGATAAAAGCCCGTTTTATGTACCTAGTCCTCGATTCCCCCGTCAGATTCCGGACCCGAGGAAATGTCTTCTGCTGATTGCAAACTGAGGATAGAGCGAAATATCACGAAAAGGGCTGTTTTAATTTCAAAATACGGCTTTTCCGTGAAACCTAATTACGAATTTGTTTTAAAATAAGAGGATTCGTTTCAGGTGAAATCTTTTATGATCTCTCGAAAGTTTAGCAGACGTGGGAGGAGATATGATCACAAATCTTTGCACTTGTCTTTGCAATTTTCTTTTTTGATATGGTCACGTGGGATTCAAGTGTAAACTTACTTGGTTGGACCAAACCTGACAAACCTGCGTATTTGGGGCGTATTTGGCCAATTGGATGGCTCCAGAGGGGAGGGTTATTCGAGAGGGAGACTTTTGAGCTCCTTGTGAAATCGCTATGTAGTCACCCAGGATTCATTTAGAATCTTCTCAGCGATGGTATCGAGCAGTCAACGATTACACGCCGTCGATGTCTGCGTGGGTGAACATATAAAAAGCCTTTAACCCGATAAAAAAAATTAAAGTTTACGTTTGACATAGTTTTCGTTTATGCTTCAGATTTCCACTTTCAAGTTTCGCCCCTGTGCTACAATCAACCCTTCGTCCTAAGCATATCTCTCCACCTAGCTCGAAAACCTAATTTTTCGACGAGCTGATTAAATTTGTCAGGTCGTCACAGTTTTCCTAATATAAATGTGAAAATTTTGATTGACGTATTTAATTTTGAATAATTTGTTTTGTTCGAAAATTGTATGAAGAGGGTATAAGGAAAATGACGATGTGCTAGGCATATACTGTACGTGTCACTTCCGAGCAGTAAGTCGGTTCGTATCTGTTCATAAAACTTCCGACACGTTTGACACGGTTCATGTGATCAATGCGCTCTATGGTATGGGAAAGGGTTGACGTCATGAGCGGGCTCAGCTTCTCCGTCAATAAGCCTGCTGGATGACGCAGGTCCTATAAATTTACTTATACCGTTCAAACGTGTGAGGGATAGTCGCAGCTGCACTCGTCTAATCTCTTTCTTCATTCGTACTAGCACTTGTAAGTCGCAGGACACTGGTCTTGAGTTGAGAACAAACCACTACATTCGTCTAGTTTCGAGTTTTAGCTTGACATGAAAAACCGTTTAGTTCCCAACATGGTCCGATTCGTGTTCGCAGCTGGATATGAGAAGGGGGCCAAGGGGTTTGTCTCGTTACCAAGTAGCAACAGGTGGTTCTGCCTTGATATTTGATTCTATATGTGGACATTCGACCGACGCACTAGCGCCCACGCGCGTCATACATAATTTAGTTTATTGTATTTTTCAGAATCAAGGCCGATCGAAGTAACGATTAGTCGACGGCCAGTGTAGCAGCGGCACATAACCGCGGGCTTTTTACTGTGGGCGATATCTCAATCACCGTTCTTCAACTCGCCACAAAACTACGATGTCCAATGAACGATACGGGAATGGCGGGTGGTCGGCCACAGTAATTCTCCTATTGACATCTGTCCTCTGGTCTGGTTGTGAGGCGCATGGAAAAAGGGAAATGCTGCTGAATGGATCGCCCGATTTGAAATTATTTCGAGAAATATACCGAATTCAGATGGACCAACCGAGAGTATGCTATGATTTTTTCATACGATAACATCTTTTTGTTATTGCGTTCAGATAAATAAGAAAGCTTTAATTTCGTATCAACGCGAAATCGAGATTTGCCCATCGGTCACCGAATGGCAAAATCTGACATCTGCGTATGGTAAGAACTTGGGTGGGGGGGGGGGGGGAAGTTTTTACTGATCACGTATGTACAGTAAGAGGAGCAACTTAAATGACACAAATTTCTGTTTACATACGAGCATGATTCTGCCCCTACCCCTAAGTTGTTGCCGCTTTTCGTCTCAGTCCTGACTTTTGATTCGTTTACCTGTTATCACTAGCCTCTCACAAGTTTGTCAAAGCAACTGATGGATTACGTTTGCAGAAGCAGCGCCATTTAAGACACAAGAAAGTTAAAGGAAACTACAAACATCTCTCCGTTCAGTTTTATTATAATTAGAATAGGGAGATAAAATTTAATTGAGATCTAGACAGGGGACATACCTATTCGGGCCAGGTGGCATTGCCCACGCTGCAAATTTCAGATAAGGCCTCATCCGCAAGGTCCCAGGTAAGGTACCAGGTAAGATACTCGTATTTGAGGGGGAGACTTCTCCCGATGCAGATTCCTCTGATCTGGCTGTGAGGGTGTAGTACATCTGCGTGGTAAAGTCTATTCCTACTGGAGACTACAGATAGAGCATTGAAACAGCTACATCGTCAGCCATAGAGGGGACATAATAGCTTTCTAGCGATTGTGCTTGAATTATTGGATGTCAGAGTCAGTGAAGTGAACTGATGCGCACAGCAGAATAGGCGTTTAAGCAGGAAAGCCTTTCACCTGGAGAGTAAGTTTATTTTACTAAGTAGAGCCGCTTCGAAAAAAGAGTCATTAAACGTCAGCTCAAAACACAATCGCGCATTATGCCTTGTAAGAACTCACATTGGCAAATAATAGGTCTCGCTCTTGCGCACCGGAACATTCGCCAGATCAGTTTTCAATTTTGAAACCCCCACACTAGTATACCCCCCCTGGATAACATGCGAGGATTTACGGATGATTTTCAGGGTTTAGGGGATTGCCTATCCTCTGTTCTTTCTTCTTCCTTGCAGGACTGTAGAAGACTGTTCTGGGTGTTGTCGACAGGTGCGCGTTAGTCCGCTAAGTGAAAGTAGCGCTAATCCGTTTTTCAAGGTTGAAAGAGGGTGCAGATATAAATAGTACTTTCTGCTAGCTGCAGCAAGTCGCAGCTGGGATTGATGATAAATCGATCAGCACTTGACCTTTTCAGCCAGCGACGGACGGCCCGTTACAATTGTGCAAGATCCGCATATTGGCTACCAATGGTTTTATACAGTCGGTTGCAAGCCAGACTTTGAGAGTCAACCATGTCGGCTGGTTAGCTCAGAGTAAGTGCCATTCTGATTCTAATAAAGTCATGTCACGTAAAACGGAAATGACATAATGTACACAACATGAGAATTCAAGAAATTAATATTTCCTAGCAGGTTTACTCAACGGCCTCAATGCGAGATTCAAAGTAGAGGCAAGACATGAGCTGACAAAACATCATAAGCTTGGTTGGACATCAGTGCTTTCAGAAGATGGTCAAATCGGTGAAGCTGCTCTTGAGTTATAACGATGCAAAATTAGAGGCTCAACATGGGTAGCATCTGCGTTAGCTTTATACTAGGCGCGACAATACTGCGCCTCGCGATGTCTTACAGTACAGTAGAGATACGCTGCCGCCACCAGAGAGAAGGAACGTTTGTGAGGATGGCACAAATCAGAGTTTAGTCAAAAATCTCTCAGAAGGACCTATAATTGGTGGTGTGACGTATCAGTCGAAAACTTCAAAGCCCTAAAGTCAATGCGGTCAATATTCAGTATCCTGCACCTTCGTGTCGTTGTTGCAACCTTCTGTAGTCCGCCAAATGTTTGCATCACCGGCATGTAACTGGTCCGTTAATAAGGATTCGTAACCGCAATTTAGTTCGGTTTTCGAACCTGCTTGGAACGACGCGCAGTGTACTCTGCCTGCTAGAACGACGCCTTCTTTGGAAGCATGAGATTTATATGTCTTATAGATACTCGACCAGGTGCCGAACACGCTACAATTTGGTCCCAGCTGTCATAGAAACGCACCAGAGTGATCAGTTCGGCCAGCTCGGTTTTACCATGGTCAAAATACCTGGTCAATGCGTTTGCGTGGAAACAGCGACTGTCGAGGTGGGGTGGCTCGATAGCTCTCGATCAGACTTTTATTGATCACCACAAATCAGACCATGTCCTCGGAATTCAAAATAAAAACTCGCAGTAACATTCAGTTGTATGTCTCTTGACGAATGTACCGCATGCTTATGACTAATAGACAAATGTAGGGAAGAATAAAGTAAAGAAATGAGGGTTTCTGCTGTATTATGGACGGCTTCTTGCGTTAAAATAAGCATCATTTTTCTAGTGCCCGCCAACATCTGTGATCCCCCCCCTGGTCCTGCTATCATAGGTCTCATATCAAAACGCCTGAGTGTCCTTTATGAGACCCTCAATTCTGTCAGCGCGTCATCAGCTATTTATTCAGTTTATTATAGCTTGACCTTCTCTTGTCTTGCATTTGGCATGCCTGGACGCACTGACGTCAAATCAATCTGCCGTCAAATTTTAACGAAGCCATTTAGAAACACCTACGTTTGCACTATATAGCCCACAAACTTAGGCTTATTGTCAGACCAAGGGAGCAGCAGTAAAACGTCATGGCCCTGATAAGCATGTTTTCCATTCCACAGCTGTGTACGTGCTGATCTACCGTATTTCCACGAAATTCTCCCTGGGGAAAAATTTTTTCAAATGGGTCGCAGACGGGGGAGAATGACCAGAGTGGGGAGGATTTCCAGAGGTGAGAGAATAAAACTCAAACATTTTCCCGATGCCATTATAGAAAGATAGACAGGCTAAAGCTTGCCAACAATTCTGCTAACTCTGTTTATTTCAATAATTCTCTTCCCGAAGTCATGCTGCTCATAGCCGAATTCAATCAATATGCACGATATCTTCGTCTGCAACCTCATTTTCATCATCTGACTCTTCTAGGAAAACATTTTCTATCGCGCTAACACCCATATACTTCGCATTTTACTCACCTGATGATTTTTTGCGGTAATTCAAATTCGTCCGCGGGGAGGATTTCCTGAGAGGGGGAGAATAAAGTTCAATCGGGGTTTGGACGGGGGAAATAACAAAAGGGGGAGGATTTTTGAGGAAATACGGTATACTAGCGAAGGGGCCTGGCCATTTCTGGCTGTGAAATTAACGGATGGAATACAGTATAAGTAATGAAAATTGGAGACCGAAACATACATAATTGGTGGGAAGTTGTTTGTAAGAAATTTTAAGAAGAATTGGAAATTCTCTCTTGTGATTATCGCTATGGTTAAGTGACACAACTGGATGTTTACT